>OZ038380.1:163760642-163822671 GCA_964036045.1 Eutreptiella sp. 'Long Island Sound 2002'
AGACCAGGGGCCTGGGGTCATGCCCCGTGGCACGGCCGATGGGTCGCGGAGGGCCCGCTTTTTGTGGACTTGGGGGAGTACATCGAAGGCCCAGGGCTGGCAAACTCTTGTCTCTGAGTGGCAGGAAGGGGCAATTTTGGACTGAACACCACCGCAGTTTCACGACAATATCTACAGTCCTCACACTGAGTCTGCTGTGGCAAAACTATGGTTGACTGCTTAACTTTAGTTCCATCAGCAGCGGCACGGCCCCGGGGGGGGGGGCGATTACCAACGGTCCTGATGCGACACCCCCCCAAGCCATCTGTGAAAACTTGGGGGGGGGGGGGGGGGGGGGGGGGGGGGGGCTGGGGGGTAGTTTGAGGGCGGGGGGGGGGGGGTTGATGAAAAGGAAGCATACACTAAAAAAGGGGGGCGCGGCTTGCTTGCACATGCACATCTCCAATTCATGCTTGCTTGGGAGTTCATGAACAGGCTGCTGTATACAATGGTGGTGCTGGTGGTGCTGGTGGTGCTGGTGGTGGTGGTGGTGCTGCTGCTGCTGGTGGTGGTGGTGGCAGCGGCGGCGTGGTGGCGTTTGATGGGGAGGGCCGTTTGGCGTTGCAGTTGGGAGTGTGTTGCCGATCATCCTCGTGGGATATGATACTTGGCGGGCACGTGTGGCCTGCCAGCGGTCGGAGCCCCTGGGAGGGGGCTGCTTAAGTGCTGCTGGAGGAGGCTCGGCCGTGGTGATGTCGCAGCAATACGGAGTGGCACTGGGAGAAGAGCGGCGGCTGGGGTGAAGAACGAGATGCGGACGGACCAGTGTGACAACGGGGGGGGGGGGGGGAAGCTGCAGATGTCGCCTGGGGCGTCGCGTCGCCAATGCCTGACCCTCTTCGGTGCAGCAGGTGATGGAGAGACAGGCGGCGGCGTGTGTTGATGCGGGAGTGCCGCCGATGAGCGTGGTCCGTACCCGGGCCCGGACGGTAGTGCTGGTGGTGCTGGCGCTGGCGGTGCTGGTGCTGGTGCCAGTCTTGTCGGGCTGGTGCGTGTGCTGGTGGTGGTCCCGGTGGTGCCTGTGCACAGTGAACAGCGGCCATGCCAGTGCGCTAATGCTTTCTTCTTTTAAACCCGAAACGATTGTTCCACCAAGTGTCCGCTGTGCGTACACAGAGCAGTGCAATTGTTCGCTGACAGGCCAGGTTAAGGGTCATTCCCTCGGGCGCCCCTGTCCCTTGACCCAGAAAGGTTAGCTGGCAGTTGGAATGAGTCCTGTGCCAAGCGACGCCCCTGTCGGTCCCGTGTCGTGGGTGTGGTGCTTGGGTGCCGACCATATTGTGGCAGCAAGTGGGTGGCTCTCCGGTAGTACAGACAAAGTGAAGGCACCGTATGCCCAGTCTTGTGGTTGACCGCACAGCCCCCTTTCGGGGGTGATGGTCCACGCACACCCCATTCCTCAGGCCCGTTCTCCCCCCCCCCCCCATCCCCGGAACGATGCTGTCAGGGGGGGCACAGCGGCCCACTGTCCGCGTTCTGAGCCGACCGCACCCGCCACAAACCTTCGGCCTCGAGTCTCCAATCGGGATGATGGCGGCGGGGCTTGAGTACTTGAGCTCCGTGCAGTAGTCCCCAACCCCCGGCCCCACCACCGCCTTCTGGTTGGGGAACCACAGGTCCGGCCGCAGGGACGTGGAGATCTTACAGCTCCGGGACCCCCGCTCCTTGATCACGTCCAATGTGCGGCCCGTGACGTCATAGGCCGGCCCTGGGGTGTCCTGCGCAAGCGGGCGTTGGCGGCAAGGGGCTGATACGGGGGGGGGGGGGGCAGACGGAGGGTGGGTGACATGAGGTGGGGCGGGGCGCAGTCTGTTTTGTAGGTCCAGGACCCTCTCGCGCAAGAGGGGGGTGAAAAGGGTGAGATTACCCCCGTGGCATCCACTCCACTGCAAGTGCTGATGTGGGGAAGTGCAACCCCCAACCGTGTTCCGAATCACTCAGGGTGTGATGAATGCACTGAGTCACTAGGGTTTGAGAATGCATCATTGGTTGTCTCTACACCGCTCCTTGATAACGAACGTTGCCTTGAGTTCATGATCCGCCCTGTCAAATATTTCTTGCACGGAATCCTTGCGCTGCGCAGTGTGCAGTGCACTGCACTGCGCACTACTTTTAGACTAGACCCCCCCCTGAAGAGCCCCCAGACCGACCTTTAAAACGCCTCAACTACCCTTGCTCAATATAGTTGCTTACTCCCTTCCCTTCCCATAAGATGTAGTGCAAATGCAATCCCAAATGAGAACATCAGCCGACGTGCGAGGGGACAAATCCAAACAATGGTGCCGAGATTATCCATTACAACTGTGACTTTAGATACGCAGCCTCAGGTATCCTAAAAAAGTGTTATACCGTGTGCACAGCGCGTGGCCTCCGCCCTTTGATGCATAATATGCATGCACATGCACAAGTAACCAACCGTCCTACAATTGAACACAAGTGGACAGCCGTGCACAGGACCAGTCCACACAGACTCAACCAGGATTGAAGAGAACTTTATAGAAGAAATGGGCATGCTGTCCACGTTATGTGCGACACAGTAAGGAAAGTGTGGGAGGTGTGGAAGTAAGGAAAGTGTGGCTCCACTCTGACAATCCTTCCGCCCATCAAACTTCCATAACAACAATATTCAAGTAAGACCGCACTGGGTGCACACTTGGGTGAAATTGAGTGAACTTTCAAATGTGTCATTCCTCCAATGCAGAAGGAGCATCGAAATACCTGTCATCAAACAACAATGATGCCCCTGGTATCACAAAGTATGGGATTCTAGTACGGCCAAACGCCCAAACAGTCGCACTGCGCGCACACTGCACTGAGGGTGTCCCCTTGAATTGCAAAGTTGTTCCCTGAAGGCTCGTTGCCATGCAAGCGGCAGGAGACATTGAGAATGAAGAAGAAGAGGACCGGAACCAGCTTCCGTGGAATATCAGTATGGCAAGCCCAGTGACTGACACCCAGCACACCAGCAGTCGGTGCATACATTTCACACGTACATTTTGTGTGTATCGCTACGGACACCGCCACCAATGCTGCTGTTCACGCCGGACAGAGAGTCCGGTCAAAGGCCCCCAAGGCCACGGCACAGGCCACACAACAACACGACCGGATGGCGGGATGGCGAGATGGGTGTTCAAGACTCTTGGGGTGGGGTATGCATACCCGATCGAGCACCACATACATGAGGCCTGCACTGCTGCAGTTAGAAGCAGGAGGTGCTCAATCTCATGGACTACTGACTCCGTGCACATTCGTTGCCGGACCCCACGTTGTGCCCCCCCCCCCCCCAACCCCGGACCACCCAACACCACAGGAAAATGCACCAAATCATCGCCTGCCCACTACCAATGATACCTCAGTTTTTTCCCCGAGTGAGGTGAGGCTTGAAGTAGGGTCTAAACTCTGCACATGCCTAATGCGTGCCATGGCGTCCCCTTAGCGCCTGGTATGCATTGGGCAGGCCTGGGTTTGATCACCAGCAGGTTGCAAGGGCAAGTCCAATGAGACTGCATCAGCAATGCACAACGGTGAAGATGATTTGTTGCACGGGGATTGAGACTGCCAAGCTTGGCCTCCTCGTCATTGGCAGTGCGCTTGACGAGGGCTGTCGTCAAGACCAAAAAATACAATTGCCCGCCTCCGGTACACGCGAATTTCCGTAGAGCACCAGCGGGCGGACGGGTACATGCAGTCGGTGTCGGTTGCCAATCAACTGCCGTGGGTTAAGCTCCAACCGCTGTTGGTTGACTGGCAACTGCCATCGGCTAACCAAACCCTCCCACTGACGACCTTCGGGCCGGTCTTATTGAAAAACGAGAGAGAGAGAGAGAGAGAGAGAGAGAGAGAGAGAGAGAGAGAGAGGGAGGGAGCGAAAGATCTGGTTCCCAAAGGCGTTTGACACGCCGTTGACTCCCCACAAACCACCCTGCTGCCCATTGCTTGGGCGCAAGGGAGGGGGGAACGGGCAGGAACAGGGGGTGGGGGCCCTCAAGCCAGTACCCCCGATTACCTCTGTTTTGATGCCGATCACGACCTCACGCCCCAGCGGCTGCTTTCCGAGGTCCGCCACTCCGCCGGCCCCTGGCAGCGCCTTTGGGGACGGGCTGCACCGCCGGGGCTCTTGGATGGGATCGGGGGCCGCGCTTTGCGGCTTTGTGTGCGTCAGGGGCTTGAGCAGGGAGGACACGGCGTCAGGGGTGTAGAGGCTGGCGTCGGTCACCGCGTATTTGTCAGTCGGGGCCGTTCCATCCGTCGGAGGGGCCCTAGGGACGGGGTTGCCCTGGCGCTCCTTCTCTGCGAGTCTGCCCTCGGCCTCGGCAGTGATGGCGCGGATGGTCTCGTGCAGCGAGTAGTTGCGGGGGTTGTCGTGCGGGGGGTACTTCATGGTGGGGGTTCGCCAGGACAAAGGACAGGGGGATGAGGCTTTACATCGCTGTGCACAGCAGAGGGCGAAGGATGCAGCGGCCGGCCTCAAGGCTGAAGTCTATCCATTAGTGGGATGTGTTTGGTCCACATGGGTGGCACATCCGCAAGTTCAGGGTGCCAGAGGGCGAATTTTCCCTTTTGGGGGGGGGGGGGGGGGGGCTCAGACCAAGATAAGCTGGCGCAGCCTTTTGCTCACTTTAAGGTACTCGAGATAACATCTCAGAATCAAGGTTCAGAGCTTTCCAGTGCTACAACGATCCCACAAATGACTGGGGATCTGACACGTGGTGAGGATGACCTGAGTCTGAAACCAGGTTATGCGGTGGGAGACTGCCACGCCAATGGGCGAACTTTCCTTTATGTTGAGCTGCGGACAGGTCATAGGCAGGGTGTGGTGCTTGGGTGCTTTTTTTTTTAAACCCGAAACGATTGTTCCACCAAGTGTCCGCTGTGCGTACACAGAGCAGTGCAATTGTTCGCTGACAGGCCAGGTTCAGGGTCATTCCCTCGGGCGCCCCTGTCCCTTGACCCAGAAAGGTTAGCTGGCAGTTGGAATGAGTCCTGTGCCAAGCGACGCCCCTGTCGGTCCCGTGTCGTGGGTGTGGTGCTTGGGTGCCGACCATATTGTGGCACACCTACTTGCACCATTCGTACCTTGTGGTTTGGGTATGGTGTGTTTCCCTATGGGTTTGTGCTGTTGCTTTTCCATTGGAAACAATTGTGTGGTCTTTTTCGTCGCACCTCTGTTTCATTCCTGATGTCTGTGTCCAGACCTCCGGGCCTAGGCTTCCTTGGCTGTCGCTGTCCCCCACCCCTGCCCTTGCCGTCGTTGCGCACTGCCTGCTCCTGTCCCTGTCCCTTCTGTCCCAATTCAGTCAGAGATGGTGCTGGGGGTGCGTGCCGCTACGGTGCCATAAAGACCGGGCAAGTGTTGTGTCGGTTGGTGTTTGCGGGTGCATCCGCTCATTTCAGTTTTCAGGACCAAATCGTTGACATTGCGTCCAGCGCCCGGTGTACCACAGGGGACCCCGCCAGCCTTTACGGACCCCCTGGCCCACCCTCTTTCCGCAGACTGCCCTCCATGGCAAAGCACACAGATTGGGACAGTGCTCTCCATCTGCGTGCCAAACAATACACGTGGTCTACCCACGAATGGGGCCACAACAGTTGACCCTCCATCCGTCCAAAAATCCAGCCGTCATTCAGCACAGTATTGCACTTGCTTGATGCACCTCCTAGTTCACCCTACGCACTCTCTTGTGGACCGACCCAAACATAGCCCCCCCCCCGTTTGGAGTCGTGTAGTGTGCTAGTCACAAGAGCAAGCACACGTCAGCACAAAAAAATCCTCATCACCCCCCCCCCTTGCACACGCTGCAAGTCAAAAAAACAATGGTCAGACGGGTCCCGTGCTTAACTTCAATGACGCATTGGCCGTCACCCAGGGAATCTCACCCTCAGCGATCGTTGTGCAGTAATGTCTCATAAAGGCGGCGAAGCCGGCTCCCATCGTTCGGCTGTGCTTGTCCAGATGAGGCGGTGTAGCCGCCTCCCACGTATTGTCCTGTGCTGTTCCAAATCAGGCGGCGGGGCCGCCTCTCATCACTGGTTAGCTATCGCCCCGGAGGGGCGACTACAACTGGTCCTGATGCGACACCCCCCTGGTATCTGTCAACACTTGCGGGCGGGGGGCAGTTGGGGCGGGGGGGGGGGGGGGGGCGGGAGGGTTGGGCCATGAGGCAACGGATACTGGGCTCGCAGACGCCCCCGTGTCACAGGCGCATGGTCATCACCACATAGTTCAGTGTTTTTCCTCGCTGCACTGCAGCGCAGACCAGTTCTGTACCACTCCAGGTGGCTGCTGACTGTGCTTTGGCCTTGGCCATCTGTACATCGAGGTCAGCTCGCACCCACCACCCTCCCACGGTGCCGGTTAGTCTCTAACCCTTGCCCTGCAGGTCTTGCTCTTGCTGCCCCTGTCTTGCTCTTGCTCTCTGGCACGTGAAGACGTGTCATACCCGAACTCCGGGAGCGCAAAGGCGTCTTTGGGGGCGCAACGGCGTCTCAACGTTTCACCAAAAGATGTTTCTGCTTGACGCTTCAACAGGTGCCTTGCTGTACTGTGGCGCTTACCTGTTCAGTACCACACCTTGTGTGCGCTGGCCGCCCACACATCCAAGTCAACTCGCACCCACCACCCTCCCGTGGGCCGCACTCTCGCTGCCCGTGTCGTGCTCAGGCTTTCTGACACGTAATGACGTGTCACGCCCGTGCTCTGGGGGCGCAAAGGCGTCCCGATGTTTCACCTTTGAGCTGTTCCGCTCTATGCTTCATTGGCTGCCCACACACCCTGGTCAGCTCGAACCCACCACCCTCCCACAGTGCCGGTTAGCCCCCGTCTCTTGCTCTGTGGGTCTCTCCCCCCCCCCCCCCTCTCTCTCCTGCCCTCTCTCTCTCTCTCTCTCCTTCTCTCTGGCCCTCCTCCCATTGCGCCCCACTCTCTCTCTCTCTCTCTCGCATAAAGGGGGTTTCGGGACGTTCGGTGGATCTCTATCCCCCCCGGGGTTCGAACCCTCCTCCACAGGACAGAAGAGGTGCGGTATACCCACTGAGCTACGACGAGTGGTTATTGTTCCGACCTTTCCTATTCCCCCCTGCGTGTCATCCCCTGTCAGGCATATCGCCTTTCGCATGGGGGTGTGCTTAGCAGCGTGTAGAGGAACCGCACAGCGTCTCCGGATACCGGGTCCGCCTGCCTGAAGAGCGTTCTCTGGAACAGCCGTAAGAGGTCAGCTCGGCCCGCCAGCCACACATGCATGCAGTCTCTAGTTCTGCTCACAGAGGAGGGCATTGCTCTGTGTCCCTCAGCCGTCGGACAGTGGAGGATCGCCTCCCACTGGAACGGGTGCCACTTGCCTGCACTTTTGGGTCGCCACTGGACCTGCATGTTCGTCAGGGCCTGAGTCTTCAGGGTCCAGTTGATTTGGACCATCACCGAGTAGAGTTCTTGGTTGCTCATCAGCAATGGCTCCCCATGATTGTCCACAATCTCACAGTGCATCCTAGTGCTGTGTGGTTGGTCCAGTCGGAGCCAGATCTACTTATTGCGGGCCTAGGCCATTGTGGTCAGTTCGGCATCGACTGCCCTCAGCCCTTCGTTCGCAATGGCGTCCAACTGGCTCAGTGCTTGCACCTTGAAACGCTGGCGTTCTTGTTGAGGCTTGACCTTCTTTGGGGCTGGCTGAATTTGTGTGTAGGGGCCATGTCGCTGCTGACGTGGTCCCTGCTCCTTCCATGTCCTTCCCGGCGGCATCACGCCCGGGAGCTCTTCCGCGACAGGACGCGGGGTTTGTGCCTGAGTTCAGCCGCTGTCGTTGTCACACCTGTGTGCTACTGCAGTGATGAAAGAAATTGATAGACCGCCGGTGTGACGGAGTCCCTTGTGGAGACACGTAGGAGCCGTAGAGCTTGGAAGTTCAACTGACTGCTTTTTGTTTTTGTGTTCCCTTTGGTAATTGACCGCCTTCGTTTGGATGCAGCCCAGTGCATCTTCCCACCATTGGTCTCCCGTCGAGGTGATAGACTTGAGGGAGGTCTCCAAGTCTTCCATTGCCTCGGAGTCTTGGAGGATTGTCTCTGGACAGTAGAATCTGGGAATTGTGCCCTCCGTTTCGAAGGATGGGGGTGTGAATTCAGCTAAGATTGCCTTGTGGTCTGAGTTGGCAGCAAACATGGGGTACACGCTAGTCGCCAAGCTCAACAGTTCCGATGTCGTGTGTATGCGGTCGATGTGGCGTAATCTATGTGGATCGAGCCGCTCTCCTTCCCGAGGGTAGCCGTACGTGAAGCCCGTTGGACACGATGACTCTTTGTCCTTGATATCCGTCAGAGTTGGACAATGGATGTCCACCCAAACGTCCTGCAGACCCGCTTTCGCCAAGGTTGCAACCTCTTGTTCTCTGGCACGTAAAGACGTGTCATGCTCAAATTCTGGGGGCGCAAAGGCGTCCCTATGTTTCACTACTAGACTATTGTGATCAACACATAAAATCAGGTTCGGTCCATGCAACTCCTTGGCGATGTCTTTCCATTGCGACTGTCGTCGCGTGTGCTTGTGATGGAAATGGACCACCACTAAAGTGATCTCTAGTGGACCACTCGACAGTGAGGGTTTCAGCGCCCTGGGAGACAAGAACGTCATTGATTGCAATGTCCACTTGGATGTTTTCCACGCCAGTGCCACTCCTCCCCGTCCTTCTTCATGGAGTGGTCCGTCCAAGCCATACCCGTACTTTGATAGGCACCGCGTGCCCGCCTGACGATCCTCCGCCGTGACAAAGTGGGGCTCTTGGATGGCGAAGAAATCCACCTCCACGGACCGAAGCAGTGACCCTAGGGCCACTATTCGAGTTTGCTTTAGCTAAAACCAGAAGCAAACACGCAAACAGGAGGCAAAACACGCACGTCTCTTGCAGTACATCTCGTCAGTGTGCCGCCTCCTCGTGGGCAGTCACGAAAGCCCGCTATGGGCAATAGAAGTCGCAAATAGCGTCAATGGGTGGGACGGGCGGGCTGCTGGCAACAAGCAAAAATGCTCTACAAGTACAAAGGCTCACGGCACACACGCACGCACACACACACACCACCCGACGAGCTAAACCAGAGCTCAGGCACGGCTGAGCTAAGATTTAGCTAAAACCAGAAGCATACACGCAAACAGGAGGCAAAACACGCACGTCTCTTGCAGTACATCTCGTCAGTGTGCCGCCTCCTCGTGGGTCTCGTTCATGCCAAACTGCCGCATAACCCCCCCCCCCCCCCCATTTCCCCCCTCCCCTGCTCAACAATCGGTGCAGCTCTGAGACCGAGTTGTGCCAGCGCGCGACGCACGTCACGCCCACGAAGCATACGGTCGCCCAAGACACGAAGCGCCAGAGGCGCCCTGCACACACCGGCACGTCTCGTCAGGCTTCAGGCGTCCGCAGACCAAGCCTAAGAGAGCGTGGACCCCGACCCCATGCCACTGCCAATGAGGAAGCGGCGAATGCACAGCGACCGCCGGGTACCACCGCCCGGGCGCAAAGCAGCCCGGTCAGTCCAGGGCATCCCCCCAGAGCTCCGCACCAGACCCAAAATCAATGGGCCAGCGCTCACCACAACACCAAGCCTAAGAAAGCATGGACCCCGGACCCACAGCAATGTGGAAGTGGCGTAGGCCAAAGGACCATCGCCTGGCACACAGCCACGCAGACGGCCTCCAACATCAGCTCAGGGCAGAGCCTCCTCTACAGACAACTGCCCGGAGGGCCCCCGCCTGCTCATACTGGATCTGCCAACGCAGACAGAAAACGTCCCACGCACGACAATTACAACACCGGCGCGGCCATGGAACCAAAAAACGCCGGCAAATGCGTAAGCATCGCCCGGGCGCAAAGCAGCCCGGTCACCCCAGGGCAGCACTCAGAGACCCGCAATAGACCCAAAAGCAATGGGCCAGCGCTCACCCCCATCCCAGCCCCCGAACATAGGCTGACCCCCAAAAAAAGACTACACCAACGGCCTGAAGTGGCCAGCTATTCTCACCACCAAGGGGTAAGACCCCTGTACCCACAGATACGGCACGGGGGTGCGACGACCCCCGTTCCAGTCCGTCCGTGACACAACCACCCTCTGTCCTCCCCTTGTCCCCGCCACTACATCCCACATCCCCCCGCAAGTGTGTATGCCCCCCGGCTTCACCCTCGGGTCCCCGACCGTGGTGGTGCGTCTTGTCGCCCGCCCCGGAACCCTCTGGGCGAGATCCGTGGCCGCGGCACCCAGAAAGTCCTCCCTCTCCCCGGGATCGTCAAGCACGCCATACTCGACGTACAGCCGCACCCCATTCCGGAGGAGCACCCGGTGACAGGCCCTGCGGCCCACCAAGGCACCCAATTTCTCCCGCAGCGCAGCGCGTCGTCGCGCCGCGCGCTGCTGAACGGCCTCCTCCGAACGCTTGCGCGAGCAGCTCTTGCCTCGCCTCCGCTTGCCGCTGCGCGCATGGCGATTACGGCGGCGCCGGGTCATGATCACATGGACCAAGAAAACGAGTGCTACAAGCAGGCGCCGACACCACACAATATCAAGTCATCGCACCCACCGACTCCTCCAAGCGGTACTGCAAAAAAACCTCGTGGAACTCCGCCCCCCCCTCACCACCCCCCGGGGACCACAGGCCCGCTCTCCACGACTGCGGCAGCACAAAGGGCCCCATAGGCACCCCCAGGGTCCACAAAAAAACTGTGCGCCTATCGGGGAAGGCCCAGAGATCCCCCACCCTGCGCGTCGCCATCTCGCGCGCCAAACCCAGATCTCCATTGAAGTTGTCACACAACCTACTAATAGGATCAGCGGGATTATGGGAACCACGCACCCAATGCATGTAAACCGTGAAGCCCGGGCACGAAGCCCACAGGTAGCGGAAACGCTTCAAAACTGACTGTTGGAACTTACGCCCCACCTTAGCTTTACACCTAAGGAACTGCACCAGCGCTGGCGCATTATCCCCAAACAAATGGGCCTCACGTACGCCTACATTGAGTATGAGCTTCAAGCCCCAGAGCAGCGCCGCGGCCTCCGCACACTGCTGGTTGGGCGGCTGCTCCGCGGGCACAACCGACCGAGAACCCACATCCATGGAAAACAGGCCCAACCGGTATTTACCCGCGTCCATCGCCGCGTCGACGTAAATGACCAACGGCGGCCGCTTTACCACCCTGGGGAGGGACACCACCGACCATTGCCGCCTGGCCATCACGCACGCCACGCACATAGACTTAAGCAAACGCACAGGGGTAAATGGAAGACGGGGGGGGCGCCCAGAGCACATGAGCCCACACACCAGACAGATGCGGTCTGTGCCCAGAACCCGGGCGACAGATCCACTGCGCCCGCCCCAAGAACTGCTGCAGCCGCTTTACCCTACAGGGCCCCACAGACAACCTCGACCAATGCGCAAACAGAGCCTCCTATGCGTTGCCAGCAGTCCTCACCTCCCCCCCCTTCAAATCAATGTCCTTCCCCAACCACACCAGCCGTTGCACAGGCTCTAACGTACTCTTCGGGCTGACCACAGCTCCTGCACGGCGCAATGCCTTCGTCGCTTTTGCCGTCTGTTCGCGCACACGCGCGCGGCCGCGCCCCACAACCAGAACATCATCCAAGTAAATTAAAACCAGCACCCCCGACAGCCCCGCGTCGGCCATCAGCCCCTCTAACACGCGCTGGCACAAGAGGGGGCTGTACTTCCATCCGAAGGGCAAACACCGGAAAGCCAACACCCCCCCCTCTCCATCCGAGACGCGAAAGGCCCCCCAGAACTCGCGTGGCAGCTGAAGTGACCAAAAACAATTGCTCAGTTCTATGTGGCACATGCACAGCTCATCCTCCCCCCCCCCCCCCGGCAGGGACAGAACGTCCCACACCGGCCTCAAGCAACGCGCCCGGGCATAAAAAGAGGGGAGGAAGAAAGAGGACCCTTGCTGCGCCACCTGCGCCAAGAGGGCCAACACCTCCACAGAGGGGAGGGAGAACTTCTCCGGCCGAGACCGCATCTCCTCATTAAGGGGCACAAGATTGACAATCAAACTGCATTTCTCCTCCGTCTTGGGAATAGCAAAAACTCCCCCATTGGGCCCAGGCGACCCCGGCGGCGGGGGGAAAAGCAAACCCTGGCCCCGCAACGCCCGCATCATGACCACTGCCTCATCCGACGGGGGTACTATCCCAGAAAACTGCCTGCCTGCCAAGTCCGCGAAGCAGTCCGGCACACAACTATCCCAGACCTCACGGGGGATATCCACTCGCCCCACCACCCCCAGGCCCCGCGCCAAAACCTCCTCCCTGATACGCTGCATAAGCAATTTTGGCGACGTAGAATCATGCAAGAGAGACTCCCACACTTCAGGGGTAAATGAGGACAAAGCCACAGCCAAGACTCGCAGAAAATCCGGTTGCCTGAGATCCCGGGCAGCTTCACGGCCCCACTCAAGAAACTGTGGGAGGCGACGCTCCAACAAACCAGGCGGCGCGCGGGGCAGACAAGCCCGCAGGGAACACAACCAGTCGACCCACTCACCGGTCTGAAGGCGCTCCCGCACCCACTGACCCAGCACGCGGCAGGAAGTCGCCGTTCGGGCAGCCGCACCCACAATCCTGGCCGGGCCCGCGGCCTTCCGCTTGCCCAAGACGGACGCGACCTCACCCATCCTGCGGGCCGCGATGCGCAGCCGCCTGATGCAGGAGCCAGCTGCAGAGGCAGGCGGGGGGTCACCGTCTGCCACCGTCTCCGACAGCCACCGCCCCCACCAAGCCAGCCACTTGATGGGTAGCCCCATCCATCGAAGGGCCGCGGAGCCCCCCCGCCTCCATGCGTGCCACCTGGCGTGGGGGTTGTTGCCGCCCCCCAACGCGGCAGCCATGACCGACTGCATGTATGCTGGGCCCTGCGGACAGAATTGCGCTCCAACGACAGCGGACGTGGCCAACTTGGCATCGAGCCAGCCCAGCCATGCTTGGGCATACTTCCCGAGCCGCCTGCGCACGATGCGTGGTGCCACCTTGACCGTGCGGAATGCCAAGCCCCGACACCGGGAGCCCCCCCGACGGAGGGGCGCGGCTTCACCCACCCGCAGTAGGCAGGTGAATGCCAGGACCGCCATCCCATAGACGGTCCACTGCGGTCGCTCCGTGCAAGCCAGCGCGAAGTTGCGGAGGTCGTCCAAGCCAGCGTAGGGCCGTAGGGCTGGTTCCGTGGGCGCCCATTTGGCACAGCGCCAGACCCGGCGACTGACGAACGCGGGCAGCCATCCCATGTCCTCCAGCGCTCGGAATGCCGATACTGCGACCTTGAGGGAGCTCCCCGAGTACCCCAGTCCCCACAACTGGAAAATGTAGCGGCATCGGCTTGTTCGAGATCGGATGTGGGCGTGTAGCCCACCCATAGGGCCATTTTGCGGAGGTGGGTACAATACGTACCCATTGTGCTTTTTGCCCAGGAGGATGCCTGCAGCGCGTCCACGGAGATGATTTCATCCTCCTTCCATATCCGTCTCCACGCTGCCCACACCAGGCGCCAGACCACGTCCTCGCCATCCCGGAAGTCCGACGGTCCGAGGACCACCAAGGCCCCCCGGGGCTCTGGAGGGATGGGCCGGATGGGGCAGCTTCCCCATCAGTCAAAGCCGGGGCACTCGTGAAACCAATGCCGTTTCACTCCTCTCCTGGCGTTCTTGCATGCCCTACACGCGGTCACCGGGGCATTGATAACGTCCATCGGCTCGGCTCCCGGCTTGGCGGTGTACACACGGCGGCCCCCCTCAACGCGGAACTTACCCTTCATGGCTTGCAGCCGTCGTCCCGCCACCTCCTCATCCGCCGCCCCCGTACAACCTGCGGACAGCACATGCACATCGGATGAATCCTCGGCCGCGTCCGTCCCCTCACCGACCGGCCCGGGGTCCAAGCCCTTCTTGCCCCTGTACGCCGACAGGCGAGTCACCGTGAACGTCCAGACCGCTTGGACAAAACCCCGAAGGCGCGTGATTTCATCATCATCCATGGACTCCAGCTGCCATACTTCCGTGTCCGCGGAGTCCGCGTCCACCACTGGCGCCAGCTCGTCCAGGGTGGCGTCCGTGAACTTCTCCTTGTCCTTGTACTTGGAGACGTACTCGTGTTGGGGTACCTCCCTGCGCCACAATAAAGTGGACAGCGCGAGGAGGCTGGCGAAAACCCACTGGGGCTTAGAATCCAACTCCCTCACTTTCACGACTTCCGCTTTACACAGCGGCGGGACCTTCGCCATCTTCCTCTTGGACTCCGCCTCGGCCTTGGCACTGACCACCTCCAACTGCTTGCGCAACCCTTCCATCACGACGGCCTGCCCCTGAACCAACTGCTTCAGCTCCAAAAGCTCCGGCGACACCACCTGCGGCTGTTGGGGTGGTGTTTCCATCTTCACAAAGCCCAGCGACGCCACGTCCAGGTCGCACTGGGCCATGACGCAGAACGAGGCGATCAACTTCACAAGCCCTACTTCCCCCAATTCGATTCCGTACTTGGCGACGAAATTAGCCTCCCACTCTGACCTGCGTTCCAGCAGCACTGACAGCTTCATCTCCACCTGCGAGGCACCCCTGGCTATCTCCAGCATGGGAACGCTATCTATGAACTGGGAACAAATTGTTCCCTTTGAGAAAACGGCAAAGTCGTCAACAGACATATCCACAGACCGGGTCGTTCCAAAGAGTCACGGAGCAAGCTCTACGTGTGACCACCTATGGCCTGCTGGCAACAAGCAAAAATGCTCTACAAGTACAAAGGCTCACGGCACACACGCACGCACACACACACACCACCCGACGAGCTAAACCAGAGCTCAGGCACGGCTGAGCTAAGATTTCGCTTTCTCATGGTTATTTTTGTTTGTAATCCATTGACATTTTGGGACAAAACTCCGAGCGTGCTGCTCAGAGGGACGCTTGATGCAGACGTCATCTAGCTACTCCATTGGACGACGAAACCTCATCCTCCTTCAAGTCTCGCTTGCGTTTGAGGGAGCTGATGACCTTGTCGACTTGATCGTCCAACTCCATGGCCTTGGCCATTTCACCCGCCGTGATTAAGCCTTGTTTGCGTGTCTTGGCGTCATCTGTGCTCCTAGGCCGGTCTGTGATACGCTTTTTGCGCGCCTCATAGTCCGCCTCGGAGATCACAAACATTGGAGGCATTCCAGAATACGACACGTAGACTTTCCCAATTAGTTGTGACACACTTTTCCCGGTCAGCCGCCATGTGGCCGTGCGCATCTCCCCAACACTCCACCTGACTCGGTCTGCGATGTATCGGCATTGTACCGAAGGAGCAAGGGCCTCAGTCAGATCCGAGAGATACCACCAAGGTGCCACATCCAGGATGTACTGTGCCCACCAGTTCCTTCTTCCACGTCGAGGGGACAGTGGGCTTGGAGATGATGTCTCTGTCGAGGAACTGTCCTTTCTTCAGGTCCTTGAAGACAGCCCCGATGGCCGCCACCAGTTCACGATACCTTGTCTTCAACAGCGAGTGCCCGGTTTCTGTGAGACCTAGCAGTAGCTTACTTGGGCCCAACACGTGGATTTTCACTGGCGATTGCGCTTGCAAGACGCCCGGGATCGTCCAGAACATTGCGAGAACTGAGGCATAAAGCATGGGCGACCATGTTTCCTTGTGTGTCTTCTTTATCCAGACCTCATAGACAGCAGACATGTTTGTCAAGTTGGCCCCACGATACCATTCCACTGGCTGAATCTGGAACCTTGGCTTGGACCCGAATTGTGAAACCACGGTATTCACTTGTTCCTCATTCAACTCCGTGAAAAACAACTTTGAGTTCTGTGGGTCTGTTCCCGGAAGGAGATGGACTTCATCAGAGTTCAGGCCGATAGACCCCAACAGCCCATTGATCAGGTCATTGTGGACCTGGATGGCGTACTGATTGTCCCGCACATCTGGCTCATGGAACACCACTTTGTCAACCTCTACCCCAGGTGTCATAAGTCGCAGGAGCTTGTACGTTGGGGGCGGCGACAGGTTCCTGGAGTCCCTTGTGCTGCTCGCAATCCAGACATCAAATCGACCATGTGTGCGTATGTGCATGAGAAAACGATGGCTTGTCATCATTATCGCTGACGGGTTCAAGCAGGATGGCAACAAAGCGGCCCAGCATGGGCCAATCAGTAAGCAGCCTCTTAATTGCATTTTGAATTTCTTCATACTCAGTCATTTCCCCAACGAGCACAACGTTGGGGCGACTGCCGTAAAGGACGGCAGCTAGTTTTTCGGACGAGTCGCAGTCCTTGAAGAGGTCGAAAGACAGGGAGGCAGCCTCTGTAACTCCACTCTTCAGCACCACTTCGTCCTGGATGATGTAATCGGCGTCATCGATGGCTGCCAAACACGCCAATTGGCCGGCGTCGGCAGGGACGATGACCTCATCGCCTGGTGTGGCCAGACGGGCCTGGGTGTCCCGGACACTCATGCGGTCAGGTGACAGGGAGGTGACGTCGGTGGCAAGTTGTCAAGGCCCAGCGGCCCGGGCAAGCATGGACAAAAAGACACCGAAAAAAAATAGACACTCAGAAAGTGGGTTGGGGTATTGGGGGTATTGGGGGGGGGGGTATTGGCAGCTTGGCTGGGGGGGGGGGGGCTGCACGCAACCCACTACTGTCACATGCATACCTCAAGGGGGTGTCTGGGGGCATGGGGGTATAGAGGTATAGATGTATGCGATAATAGCGAATTCTTGTCTTTGCCAGGAAGAAAGTCTTAAGGGTCTTAAGGACTAAAGGCATAGTACCCCTCTCAACTAAGCATGGGACAAAAATTTTGGCGCGCTTGGCGCCATGGCTCCTGCACTGCTATCTTTCAAAACTCGGGGGGAGGGGCGGGGGTGCTCAGGGTTGTCGCATACAAGGACCGGGCCGGGCCGCCCCCCGGGGCTGTCGCAGAGCTCGGGTCAGAGTGGGTCATCTCTCCTCTTGCGTGCCCTTTTCTTCGTGGTGTCACTCACATCTTTACTGAACTGTGACCCGTCCGTGTCACTGTCACTCAATTCCGGGTCTTACGAGGATAAGGACGCTGTGGAGCCACTGGACTGCGATCCCTGTGACCGCCCCCCCGTGGACATTCCACTTGACCCTCCCATTGACGAGGTGTTTGTTTCTTCCTCATCTGCTGACGACCCATCGGGGGCCATGGGCACCGGGCCCAAAGCTTCCCATGCGGGCTCGGTGCGCCGTCTCTTCCTATTATTGTCCACTAGCCGATCTGCCCCTTCGTTTCCCGCCACCCGGACTTGGGACGGGGTCCATTCCGCTCACACCCCCCCCCCCCCCCCCTGCTCTCGAAGCTCCAGTATCTCCTCCCAGAGATCTTTGTGCCCCACCTCCCCTGACGCGGTCCTCCACCCGTGGCGCCGCCACTTGCGGACCACTCGATAATCCCTTCGAACATTTACTCTGAGTCTAACACTATGACCATTCGGGCCTGCGTGCGCCGAGATTGCAAAGCGTGCGGGACACCCCGCAGCTCTCCCCTGCTCACACTCTGTCTCTGTGAAGGGGGCACCAGGGCCCCATGATTTCTGTCGGATACCCTGGATATTCCCGTGGCCAACGCTTGAAAACAAATGTCTTGCACGAATTTTGAGTCATACATAGGCAATTGGCTAGACAATTTTATTTGAAAAGACGGTGAAGCTAGATCCCGGCACATGGTCATGCGACACTTCATTGTTTTGCCAAAGATGATGACCTGTGTTGTTCTAGGGAACGTGAAGGTGCTGGCAGGGGGTGGTGTCACGGAGAGTGTGCTTGGGGAGAGTGATTTGCATGGTGTGTGTACCCATAGGAGTGAAAACCAATTTGAACGAAGTCTCCGAAACTTATTTTTTTGACATGGCCATCCAAGCTTTTCCCCCTATTTGGGGATTCAGTGCTCAAGGTAGATTCTCTGTGAGGTGGACTTGACAAAGGCAATAGAATTGCTGGAACTTGCTTTTTTGATATCGTGGCCACTCACAGAGATCGCCCAAGCTGGGGAGGCCGGGTTTTCGTTTGCAGGGGGGAAGGGGTTGTTTGAGCCCTCCGGCTGGAGCCCCCCCCCCCCCCCAAAGGGGCTCAATTGACAGGACCCCAAAAATCCTACCGAGACTGACCCCTGGGCCTCAGAGGTGACTCAGACCTGAAATTCAGCAAAAAAAAAAAATGAAAATGGGATTTTTGGAATCAGTGCGTCGAGGGGGTTCAGAAAATTCCTCATGTGCCATCTATTTCGTGAAAAAAAAATTGACCGATTTTAATGCTCAAAAGATTTTTCGGCGCCTTTGGCGCCAGAGTTCATAATGACTGATTAATGGTGCCTATCAATTGAGCCCTTTTCCCAACCCAACTTTTTGGGGGCTCTATTGAACCCCCCTCCCCCCCGCAAGTGAAAACCCGACATGCCCTATGTAAAGCATGTTTTAGGCAGTATTTATGTGTTTTTCACCCTACTTGGGTATTTGCAACCTGCTTATGCAGTGTTGATGCGAAGAACGAGCAGAGTGTGCTCTCTAATCTAATCTAATCATAAATGGGCACCCGATTGAGCACCAATAGAGAAAAATCTTCATCATCTTCAAGGAGCAGTCGGACATTGAGGCTAATCATGACCCCAGAATAGGGTTGTATGCGCATGGACAAATGAACAGTATCACGTATGACAAGGCAAATCAGAGCCTTGAATAAGACCGACAACAACACAGTAATCAAGCTCATGCAATAAAAGAAAGCACTGCAAAAATCATGGGTCACAGAGTCGGAAGCCTGGTTAAAATCGTTAGGGCAGAAGATGGCTTCATTGGCGGAGAAAAAGCGTACCAAAGGTTTGCTAGAGATTGCTGAAGATGTGTTGTCCTTTGAGCTGAACCGGAGGAATAGCGGAGACAAAATCTTGCAACTGTAAGGACCTGCGACGATGAACAGTCCACACCAGCATCATACGAAGATTGTTTTTGTTCTAGGACTTACGTTTGCCTCGCAAGTGCTTGGACGATGTCACGAGACCCTAACAACAGATAAAGTACAACATGGGTTGTCCCGTGTGCATGGCCACAAGTCGCCAAAGGCGGTGGGGCGTCGACTTGGATCACAAACCCTGACATCAGTGTATGCAGTGGGAGGACTGCCACGCAGACGTCCCTGAATGTGAGCTGACTGAAACGTAAACCCGTGACAAAAGCAAAAAGCGGCATTGTGCTCGTGATGCCGGCAAGGAAGGCAGATCCGAACATGTGCAGGAGGAGACGGGAATAAAAGCGGAGGGGCTCCAGTGCTCCACATTAGAGTACCCACATACGCTGGTGCGTGAACATAGTCCGACAGCTGCGAAGGTGAGTTCGCGGCAGGGGTATGTTACATTTTGGTGCGAGGCCAGAGTCATAATGTATCTTCAAGACAGGCCGCGCACGGGCAGCACTTCATTGCGCACGGGCAGCACTTCATTGCGCACGGGCAGCACTTCATTGCGCACGGGCAGCACTTCATTGCGCACGGGCAGCACTTCATTGCGCACGGGCAGCTAGCCCTTGGCTTTCTAAGGCTAGGCACTGTCACACTATACAAGGGGTGGGGGGACTTAGTCAATTTGGCGGCGGTAAATCTGGATGAGGGAAATTTGGCGGACGCTGGTTCAAATCCTTCTAAGCACAACCCCCCCCCCAAAAAAAACACGTGCCATTCGGTTTCAGGGTCTTCTCTTTCCCATAGTACAAAGCTGCCGGTGTGAGGCACGCCTGCACAGACAACAGATGCATGCAACTCTCTGCCAAAAAACCCTTGAAACCAACCGGAGCGTGACCATGTCCACCATGCGGTCCACCTGTCCATATGGTGTGACCATGTGGACACCGCATGTGGCCCCTTCTGTCAAGAAACAGAACTACTTCAGTACGTTTCAATGATAGGACACTTGTTTCTGTCAAAAAATGCAGCTTGGCCAATGTAACGCCCATCATTGGCCTGGTCATAGCAGTTCCACACAACAGCATCGACCAGCTTAATGAATCTACCGTCATCTCTTACTCGAATACCGGATGCCGCTTGGACATACCCATCGTTTGCGACTTTTCTGAAGAGCTCGTTTCGTAATACCTCATCTTCTGATCGAAGCACTACACTTTTGGCTGATGGAAGGATTATCAAATCATGCCATGATCTGTGGAACGCATCGAGAGCGGCTTTATTTCCAAAATTATAGATTGGATCGGCTTCCGTTCCATGGCTGATGAGCACGTAATGATCATTGCTACAAATTTGTTCGTATCGCATTGTGGGGTCCAGATCTGACAATACTGTCTTCTCAGGTGTAGATAAATCTTCCTCCTGCATCATGCGTTCCCATACACCTTGTCCTGTCAAAGATCGAAGAGATGAATCCAGCAATTGCACATGGGTGATGATGTCCCGATCTGTGCCTGATATCTTGATGCCATCGTCTAGTGGTGGCATTTCGAAGTGACGCTTTTCACCATCATTTAGACTGGACTTTGTTGAAGCGAATGAAACATGAGTCGTTGGATGATAGTGAGTGATGCCCATTGAATTCCATCCTCGCTGATTTCGTACTTGTCCTAGAGCCGGCCGTACAATTGAATTAAAATGGCATGAGCAATACTGCGGTCTGCTCAACACCAATGCCTGACATTGTTGATGTGAAGCACGAGAGAAAATCCACCGTAAAAGTAGCATGGGTGAAAGGCATACGAATCTGCAGAGAGAAAACGTCATTTGAGATGAATTACAGTAAGTGAAGGAAAATAGTGCTCCATGGTTTGACTCCCTGTTCCTTCCCCTTGCACTGCATTGAGTGCCGAAAATGGTTATTCGGGTGAATTGCTTCAACGAAGGGCAACAATGTCTCTTCACCAGAGATGTGACCTAATTTCTCCAAAATAACTGCTTCTTTGAGTGAGGTGTGATTGATGGTCTTTACTTGCCCCTTGCTTTTTGGGGGCCTTCACAAATTCTATTGCCTTCGGCGAGGCACCTCGAAGAGGGGAGAGGGACGACCATTCTTGAGCTGCCGAGGCTGGAAAACTGCATAAGCAGGTTGTGCCCTAGCCCCCTTGGGAGCCCCCCCACCCACCCACACCCAAATAGGGTGAAAAACACATCAAGAGGGGCTAAAAGATGCTTTATATAGGACATTTGATCATTTTGGATGATCAGAATATCAAAAAAATCAGTCTCGGAAATTTCCATTGTTGAGGTGCTGAGGCTGGAAAACTGCATAAGCAGGTTGTGCCCTAGACCCCTTGGAAGCCCCCCCCCCCCCCCACAACACCCAAATAGTGTGAAAAACACATAAAGAGGGGCTAAAACATGCTTTACATGGGATATTTGATCATTTTGGATGGCCAGGGCATCAAAAAAATTACTTTCGGAAATTTCCATTTTTGAGCTGAGGCTAGAAAACTGCATAAGCAAGTTGTGCCCTGCACCCGTTGGGAGCCCCCCTGTGTGACATAAAGTCCATATCTGGTTGCTTTACGGGGCCCAGGACAGTCACCCGTTTATCCTTCACCGCATGATGCAGTGTCGGTCTTCTCCTTCTTCTCATGAAGGTCCGCCAAGCCGCTGTCTTGACCCCACCATTTCTGTTTCTCCATGGCGGCGGGTTGTGGTGGTCAAGACATTAAGGATCCATACGGCATTAACCTTCGCTCAGACCCCAGCCCGTGGTGTGGCGCCCGCGCTGCAGGCCCCCAGTGGTGGTCTCGGCGATTACCCCCCGCCGGTTCGCTCAAGCGAAGTATGGCACTCACCACTAGGATCTGCTTAGCCCTGTCAGGAGGACCCCCCCCCCCCCCACACCCAAATAGGGTGAAAAACACATAAAGAGGGTGTTGCGCTTTTATAGTCCGTGGACCTATGTACAAAGGTCGAGGGGCTAGGGGATGGGCCGATTTTGAGTTCTGCGCCCTCCCCCAGTGGGTGCCCCCGCCTATGGTGAACGGCGGCACGGAGGGACGAGCCGGTTAACACTATGTCTCTTCCGAACTCGCCCTCCCATGTTGCCACCCAGGCAGGATTGGGCCCCCGGCGGGCGCACGTTCTGCGGCTACGTCTTGGTTTGCGGCTACGTCGCAAACCACAAGACACAGAGGAAAACCGTTGAACCTCAGCAAGACGGTGCAGTTGCCATTCGCATCGGAATCCACATGGACCGTCGCCGCAACTTTGTATCCGCTCACCGTCGTCCACATCGTTGTAGACATGGATAGAATATGTATGGATGGATGCTGCTAGAAAATATGCGGCGGCGTGAGGCAGGGGGGTGGGCTCGGATGTATGCAGCAAATGCGGTATGATACATGTATGTGATTTCGGCACTCAGCGCACCGCAGATTTGGATTTGGATTTGGATCAAGATCGTGCATTTCAAAAAAAAATAGGTTGGTGTGGCGTCGCAAAACGACGTCACAAGGGAAGGTGCGCACTAGATTTTACGACGACGTCAAGATCGTGCATCTCAAAAATATGTTGGAGAACGGTTGGTCCGGCTGACATATACCCTGTTGCTCTTGCAAATAACCACTGCGTAGGTGGGTGTGCCGTCGGTAGGTCTACGACGTCAAGATCCTACATTTCAAGAATCATTATATGAAAAAAGTAAAACGATGAGACCTGCAACCATCGTGATTATCATTGGTGTTCTTTTAGGGCTGTGGTGGAGGCAAACCAAATTTAAACCACCAGCCCTCCAGCAGCAGCCGTCGCTGGTGGTGTGACACCAACAACAGCTGTCGATGGTGGTGCGACCCCTTGGAGGCGGCCGCCAGCAAACTTTATTTTCAGTGGGGCTGGCCCGTAGGCCACCCCCCTCCATAGTAGCACCCTGGGCCGCGTCGAGCGCCCGTGTCCAGCACCCGGTCATGCAGCCACCGCAAACGGCAGCTGTTACCTTTGCCGGCAGCCCCCGCCACTGGACGATTGTGCCGTCACGTCAGGTTTTGAGATACACGACATGATCCTGACCTCATGTGGGCTACACACTTGTTCTTCAGTGACATGTCATTGATGTGTTCGCACCCTTCTCTATACTCTGGCGTGTTCTCACTTGTTGGGCACACTGTGCCCTTCCCTTTGCCATTGCCGTGTCCCTGTCTGCAGCTCTCCTGCACTCATGTTTTTGTGGATCGCGCCCAAGTGAAAGCGCGGGTGTGGGAAGGTTGGGCAAGTTTGGGCACACTTGTTCTCTGGTGGATCGTGCCCAAGCGAAGCGCGGGGGTGTGGGTTGAGGTTTGGGTTGCTGGGATTCCCCCTATGCGGTCCATGTCCAAAGTAGTCCACTTGCCACTCCGTGCAATGCAAAAAATAGATAGAACCCCGGGGCATTGACGCCTTCACCCCGGGACTCGAACCGACGCCCTCTGCCGCGAGGGTCCAGTGCGTTACTGGTATGCTATGTTGACGATGTTAACAAAGCACCCGTCGACCAAACCACCAGCGGGGGCAATGGTGACACCTGACAAGCCCTACTTTTCTCGGTATTTACCTCATCCCTGAGCAGCACTGCCAGCACGGCCGCCACGCGAACCCCGAGAGCACTGTGACACGAGGGTCAAGTGCGTTTCAGGTATGCTCCACCCACCATGTTGTGCCCTCACAAAAGCGTCAACTGAGGGGTTCGGGTTCGACAGTGCACCGATTCCACAGCGGGGCTGGAACCGTCCCCTGGGGGGTGGACGTTCAGTGCATTACCAACTATGCTAGGAAGATGACATGCTGTCCAAGGCTGAGCGGGCATGCATACATCGATCTCACCTGGCGTGGTCGGTGGTTGAGACTGCACTCCTGTAGCCGTGAAGTGTTCACCTGTTGGGCACACTGTGCCCTTCCCTTTGCCATTGCCGTGTCCCTATTTGCAGTTCTCCTGCACTCTTGTTTTTGTGGATCGCGCCCAAGTGAAAGCGCGGGTGTGGGAAGGTTGGGCAAGGTTGGGCACACTTGTTCCCTGGTGGATCGCGCCCAAGCGAAGCGCCGGGGTGTGGGTTGAGGTTTGGGTTGCTGGGATTCCCCGTTTGCTCTGTCCTGGCGTGTTCGGTGGCTGTACCTACACTCCTGTAGGCGTGTAGTGTTAGCCGTTCGGTGGTGCCCTTGTATGTGTTTTCGTTGGGAGGTGCTGTTCTTGTGTTTGCACCCGTCATGCCCCGTCAACAGCCACGAAGGCCAGAGGGGCAAACTGAGGTTATCACGTGTAGATCTATCCTCTGCATGTGTGTCTTGGTCTGGTCTTGTTATATGTCTTGCCCTCCCTCCGGTGGGGGGGGGGGGGGGTGCATTCCCGCAGCACACACACGTCTCCCCCGGTGTTTGGCACTACTGACCACTCCATTTCTGGCTGGTCCGCAATACAGTCCCCGAAATGCGGTGGCACTGGGGTGGATTCTCTACCCACATCAATTACATCACTCCCTCCCGACTGTCCCACCTTCAGGGGGTTCGCCTCCCTTCCCAGTTTTGGATGGTCGTGCGCTTTCTCGTTGCCCTCCACCCCCACGTGTCCCGGAATGTGGATCCACTGCTGCACTCCCACCCTCGATTGAAGTCGCACTAACTATTCCCACAAGCCTGCATGTTCCATCGGGCCCCGGGTACCTTGCCACCCCCTTGCCTGCCACCTCTGGGCTGCCCCTTTCATCCCCTTGACAAATAACTCAGAGTCTGAGGCCACCGCCATCCGCCCCAGACATTGGAGCTAGTCCACCGCCATGATTGCCTTTTCCCCTGCATAAGTTTCCGCCGCATTATTTGTCTGTCGCGGCTCTGATGCCGGGAGGGCATCCCCGGTTTCTCTTTGTACTATCCCCTGTTGGTCAATGACATAGATTCCCCACCCACCCACATATCCTATCACATCTTGCCGTTCCGAGGATCCATCAGCGAAAGCAATCGTGGTTCCCCGGTTCCAGCACTCCGTGAGTTCTTGCTCCACCCTCCGTCGGGCTTTCTCGGCATTTGTTCGCTGTTCTTTCACTGCCACTGCCCCCTCCCCACGTTTTGTGATTGTCGTACACATCTTGAGGATGCGCCGGTGTTCCATACGTCCCTCTGTCATCAAGGTGTGCAACGCTGTCGCAAAGAGTCTACACTGGCGCTCCCCTATTTGCCGGGGGGGGGGGGTACTGACACCACTGCTCCAGCACCTGCACCCACCCCAGCAGGAAGGTTTCCAAGGCCTCCGCCTGTCCTGATTGTACTTTGTTGCGGTAGTTCCAGGCTGCCTATAGCGCACACCACAGCATGAGTCCTCAGGGGTCTGTTTGGCTGTCACCGATGAATTTGGGGAGGAACATTTCCGCCGGTCCCAGTTCCTCCCCCCCCCCCCCCCCACTGTACATCCGCGCCCCAGCATTTTTGTATGGTGTCATGGATCACTGCTCTCAACTTGCAAAAGACATAAAGTGTTCAATCGTTTCCATTGCCCCACAGAGTGGGCACGCTGTTGTGCCGGTGATTACGTAGTGGCGGGAGTTGACTAGCAGCTTTCCCCAGAGTACCGTTGGAATGAAGCTCTTGAAGGGTAGGGGGGCTCTTAGTTCCTGCCATACCCGCCACACCGCCCCTCGTTGTCTCGGCGGCTCTTGTGTGTCGTGGCCTATGTGTCGGAGCATCGCCCCCGACCCCCACTGCATGAACCACGTCTCCGGTATGTCGAGTGATTCACTCCTTAGCGGGATATATGCATACCCCCGCCATGCTCGCCGTATTCGGGACCGGTACGTGAGGGCAACCACTGTCATGTTCCGGTTGTATTCAGAGGTGAGGCCCCCCCACGTGGTAATGCCTTTCCTGATGAGGGCTAGTGAAAAATAAGTTAGCCCTTCACCATTACACAGGAAGGCTGAGTGCCAGATCGGCGGTTGTTCCAGCGGGTACGGCGGGCGTCACTGGTACATGCCGGCGCGCCATTGAAAACGCCTTGGCTGCCAACGCAATGAAACCCATGGACTTCCACGGTACCGCTCCAAGTTGAAAATATGGTAGGGTTGCACAACTTACCACCACCCCGTACTGTCGGCACCACAACTCAAAGTCCCGTACTGCTTTTGGGGGCAGTTGGTGTTGGTTGCGCGGGTAGCAAAGGAATGGCGTGGCTGCCATTTGCAACAAAAATGTCGCTGGGGGAAACAAGCCGAGCCCCCCCGGTCTTCTGGCTTACTCAGTATTGGGAGGGTGAGGCACCACGAGGTCAGACCCGGAGGTGTTCTCTACATTGTTCCCAACCGTGACACTACCCCTGGCGTTGGGAGGTATGCCCTTGCCCCCCACGCTACCACTCGTAGTATGTACACTTTCGGCATCTGTACCTTTTCCCGCAGAGGTAGTCTCAATTCTGCAATCAGTCTGGCCAGGCGCAATGCCTCCGCCAACCCCCCAGCCATGGCCCCCTGGGGGGGTGATATCCCCCACCCTAATCCCCAAGTAGCGCACATGGGCCTTTAGTGGGTATATCATACACCGCCAGGAGTTCCTGCACCTGGTGGCGGTTTGGTCCCTTGTGCAGCGCGTGGCACTTGGAAAAGTTTAACTTTTGCCCTAAAAAATGGCCAAACCGTTTTACCACCTCCATGACCCCCTCCATCGCCGTTCTGATTGCCTCTCCCTCTAACACTAGTATCATATCGTCAACATAGAGCATCACTAATGCCTGCAGATTCCCTTTGGACATCATAGGCACGAGTAGTGCCACCGTCATTGCATACAGGGCTGGGGACAGTGGGTCTCCCTGCCGGATACCCGCTTGGAGCCTGTGTGTCCCCCCGCCCCACCCCATACGTCGGGGGGAACTTCAGCATCGCGATGATTGCCCTTATCATGAGGGGGGGTACTGCGCAGGTCTCCAAGATAGCTTGTGTTAGGTTATGTGACATGGTGGGGTAGGCGTTTGAAAAATCTAGACTCAGCATCAAGCACTCGTCCGAGTGTTCCCACCCCCTCGCTGAGTATACGTTTCTCCATATTGACCTGCCCTTGATAAACCCTGTTTGCTCGAGGGGGGTGATCTGTGCAATCAAGTCCTCTAGCTGGAGCAGGAAAATGTTGGAGATCCATTTCGGCAGCACCGTCATCACGGCAATTGGCCTCAAGTTTTTCAGCGACGGCGGTGCTGCTGACTTTGGTATGATGGGTAAAACTCCTAGTACCCATTTGTCCGGCAGTGTCCCCGTTTGCAGGAATTCCTGTACCAATTCCCCCGTTTCTGGCACAAAGATTGAGTCAAAAGCCTTGTACAGTGGAGCTAGTATACCATCAAGTCCTGGGGCTCACTGCGACTGGAGTTTTTTAGTGCTGCAATGATTAGGTCATGGGTCACTGGCTTCACCAGCGCCGGTCGTAGTCGATTCGTTGTGACAAACCCAGCTCAACCGACAATGCTTTGCACTCTGCGACGGTTTTGACCCCCCCAACCGCCACCCCATTCCAATATGATGCCAGCACCTCTGCTATTTTTCGAGGGGATGTGTGAACCATCCCCCCCAAATCCCTGATGGATTGCAGTTTTCGACGGCCTTGTAGTTCGTTCATCAGCTTATGGGTTTTTGCCATCCGCGCCTTCGGGTCCATATTGGGTACGGTTTCATGGTACCCATGCAGAGTTGCAATGGCTCTGTGTGCGTTGCAACAGACGAAAATCCATTAAGGCCAACAAGCCCCCTGCATCAAACCTCAACACCAATCTTACATGAGTGGTCAGAGGTGAGGCAACGGAAACCGGGTTCGCATACGCCCCCGTGTCACAGGCGCATGGTCATAACCACATTGTTCAATGTCATGCTTGCTGCACTGCAGCGTAGTCCAGTTCTGTACCACACCAGGTGGTTTCTGACTGTGCACTGGCTCTGCTCCTCTGAACAGCGAGGCCAGCTCAAACCCACCACCCACCCACAGTGCCGGTTAGACTCTAACCCTTGCCCTGCAGGTCATGCCCCTGCCTTGCACTCTTTCCCTGGCACGTAAGGACGTGTCGTTGTCGTGCCCCAGGGGCGCAAAGGCGCCTGTGTTGGTGCAAAGGCGTCTCAATACTTCAGCTTGTGCTCCTTCTGTCATGTGTCTCAACAGTTCATTGCTGTGTCGTGTGTGGCGTCTACCTTTTTCGCTCGACACCATTCTTGCGCATGCTGTCCACTTTTTCTTGCCCATTGGCTTCCAGCTGACTCACGTGGGCCGCACTCTCGCAGCCCAAGTCATGCTTCGGCTGTTCAACACGTGACGACGTGTCGGGCCTGTGGCTCAGGGGCGCTACGGCGCCCTGCTTTTCATTTCTTGACTGTTCCGTGATGTCGTGGCGTCCCATTTACCCTGGTCAGCTCGAACCCACCACCCTCCCTTTGCGCCGGTTAGCCCCGGTCTCTTGCTCTGTGGGTCTCCCTCCTACTCTCTCCCTCCCAATCTCTCTTGCTCTCTCCTGGTCAGAGGTGAGGGAGGGGGTGGCTGCTGACTAATTTATGTTAGGGCATGACAATACTAATTCCACCAACCAGATCCCATCACCACCACCATTTTTCGGAACGTATTGCAAACGTTCAACACTGCAAGCAAACTAGATGGGGTTTTGCTGGTCATCTTTTGCCTGCCGGTACAATGTTGTTTTTGCTCGATGATGCTATGCCTACACACAGGCCTTTGTGATTAGCATGGATCTCGAGAGACATTTTAAAGTGGTGGATGAGATCATTGCGCAAGAAGTGGATCAAAACCAAAATGGCGAGAAGGGGGTACGTGATGTGTTATGTTTCAACGACCATCCGCTACTTGACTGGGCAACTATTGGCACGTCCCGGACATTCAAGAAGGAGAACTTCTTCGGTGAATTTTTGGCACCCGTGGCCTTCTGCATGCCAGAGGTGTTCGAAGTATGTGCTTTGATCCATGCTGGCGAGGGTGGAGGGGTACGCACAAGAAGAGGGAGAATGAGAAACTTGGGAAGGCTCAACATGTTCACGAGATTGTTCTAACCCTAACTCTAACCGGGGATAGAGATAACGAATTGTTGCACCAACCTAAATTCTTGCACCAACCTAAATTGTTGCACCAACTTGAATTGTTGCACCAAACGGAATTGTTGCACCAACCTAACTTGTTGCCCCAACCTAAATTGTTGCACCAACCTGAATTCTTTGAACCCACCTGAATTACTTGTACCTGATTCATTTGTACCAACCTGGCGAGTGTGGAGGGGTAGGGAGAAGAAGAGGGAGAATGAGAAACTTGGGAATGCTCAATATGTTCACAAGATTGTTCTAACCCTAACCCTAACCGGGACCGAAGGAAATGAATTGTTGCACCAACCTGAATTGTTGCACCAACCTAAATAGTTGTACCAACCTAAACTGTTGCACCAACTTGAATTCTTGTACCCACCTAAATTACTTGTACCTGAATCATTTGTACAAACCTGAATTGTTGCATCAACCTGAATTTTTATCCTGGTTCCGCATTTTGGCCATACCCACCATTACCGCGTCTGTTTTACAGGTAAGAAACGTAGGTTTGAGAAGCAGGCCGTGGAGCGCTTCATGGAGGACCAGGTGAAGCAACATCATGGACCCCGCAGCCGCCGAGACTGAAGCCACAGCCACGGCCACGGATCGCATCGTCGAGGCTGTCATTGACGAGTACAACGTACCCGACACCGGTGAAGAGCGTGAGTTTGTGACGACGACCACGCGGCGGGTGGTGGAGCGGTTTGTGTACAACGCGCAGACCCGGCGTGTGGATGTGGCCAAGACCGTGCAGCAGACCACGTCCATGCCAGCAGCGCTGGCTTGCGTGCTGGAGGAGGCACCGACGTTCGAGGCCTCGCGAGAGGTGTTGCAGCAACAGAAGCATAATGCCGGCAGCGGCTTGGGGGTGGTGACGCGCAGCAGCAATCAACAGGTATGCATAATGGGACACGGATACATATCGCACGCACCTACGGGTCTCGGAGACACAACTCTGTGAAACTTGCTTGCAGGTTGCGGTTATGGAGTTGGAAGGACAAGTGGTGCCCTTCCAGGAACTGTGTGAGCAACACAGAGGATATCTACAGGAAGTGCAAGAGGTATAGCGCGTACGGCAGCAAGACTGGGAGCAAGAAAGGAAGAGGAGGACGGAGCGGAGGGAGGAAGAGGATAGAGACTGGGAGGAACTGAAGAAGAGGGAGGATAAGGACTGGGAGGCAGCGAAGAAGAGGGAGAGGGAGAGGATGGAGCTCGAGGACAATCGGCATAAGGCGAAGAGGGCCAGACGACTGCAGGACGAGGAGGACAAGAAGGCACGACCGTTGAGGGATGAGGAGGACGAGAAGGCCAGGCGATTGCAAGACGAGGAGGACAACAAGCTTCGGACCGACCGCAAGAAGCATCCCTGGGTCTGGCGGATCGTCGACGACTTGCACCGCCGCTCCCTTCGCAATGAGGAGGCCGTTTGGGGAGCGTTAAGCTGTGGTTGGTCGTCGAGCGGCTGCAGGACAGCTTGGAGCCCGGCATGCGCAGATGGCCAACACCACAGTGCGCACGGAGCAGCAAGTCTGGAGGCAACTACAAGACATTCATGTGGGAGACGGCAAGAGGGGGCAGTAGCAGCAATGCGAGTCCGTATCATTTGCTGTGGCTGCGCCTGTCACGCAGGAGGAGCAAGAGACCAACAGAAGCAGCGCCTCGGTTGGACGCGTTGATGCTTGAGTTCAAACCCGTGCTGGTGGCGCCCCGGGCCAGCGGTGGGGGTCTAGCGGCAGTCGTGTCCGTGTTTTTGGCGGAACTGCAGGACAACCCGGCGGAGACCGCTTCTCAGTACCTCATTGGCCTCTGCCGCCAACGCTGGTTCCAATGGAAGGACCTGCAGCTGCCCGGTCGAGGACGTGGTGTGCGGTGGTACAACGAGCACCCCGTGATTCAGCGGGTGGTCGGCATGGCCCGGCACATGAAGGAGAAAGGCCTGGATGGGGGGCTATTCTCGCTGGAGGAGCTGGAAACGGCGTTCACTCGGGCGTGGTACCTAGTGTCCGCCACACGGCCGGAGGGGACGCTGCGGGTGGAAGAGTGGGCGTACCCTTGGAACGCCCAGATGGCGACAGCCGTGGACGCGGCATTGACGCATGGGGCCCTGGTACGGTTGCTACGCCACCTGACGGTTGTGGTGCACCACTGGCCGGACAGGTTTGAGAGCCTCGTGCCGTGCTACAACGGGTCGTGGACAAGCAACTGTGGTCCGATATCTTGGGGTCCATGGACGTGCGGCAGCTGCTGCAGTTGAGCAGTGTTGTGACGGGGGAGATAAACGCCACGGTGCCGGTGGTGGAGCGCACCAAGCTGCGGCTGTGCTACAACAGCGACGGGGAGGCCCAAGAACACGTCCTGTACCTGGCGAGGCCAAAGGTTCCACTGCCGGACGAGGAGAACTTCACGTGCATGGTGCGGGGCGAGTACGGCGGCGGTGTGTACCAGCCGTGGGCGCTTGGCTGGCCCGTGTGTTGGTAAGTAGACCTGAAGCCAATCTTGCTAAGGGTGTTGGTGGATGAGCTCGGGCGGCTCGTGAAGGGTCACCAGCCGCCGCCGCAGTCTTCCTACGCCTACCGCATTTCGCGGGAGCAGCGCCTAGGGACGATGGCGGTGGGATGGGGCTGGCGGATACTCGGGGAGGGGTCATCACCGCCGCGGGGCGGGCACACCGTGGCGTATGCGACGGAGAAGGAGCCGTTGGTGGTTTGGTTGCCAGCTGAGGGGAAGAGGCTGGGTCCTCTGGAGGGGAACTGGATGTCGTAGATGGTGGCCCGCGCAACCTGCCCGCGCCAGCGACCACGTTGTGGGAACTGATGCGACGGTGGTGGCCCTAGCTTCGAATGCGGAGCGGCGTGACGGAGTCTGAGGTGCTGGCCCGGCTGCAGGTGGTGATCGACGAGCGGCGGAGGACAGATGCACCGGACCTGCATCTGTACGTGCTCTGGTTCGATGTAGATACAACAAGCGTGTGGCGGCAATACGTGCGTCAGTCTCAAGGCCGGCGAATGGCATTCGTGTTCGACGCTGTAGCGGCAAGTGTCAACGACCTGCAGGCAGAGGGGATGTGAAGAGAGGGCGGAGGTAGATTTGGTTCACGCAGCCTAACGGCGGTGGTGCCTTCTTACCCTTTGTGGTGGGGCTGCAAAGCAACCGAGCCGCCGCCGAGCTGCCGACGAACCAACTGACCAGCCTAAGCACTGATTCACCACAACGTCAACCATGCCGTGTGGACCGTTTCAGGGGCTACTCTCGTTTCAGGTCAGGGGTTGCCAACAGCAGCTGGCGCGCACCATCGATCCATTCACTGTACATAGCCCCCCCCCCCCCCCTTGTCATCGGCTTCTGACAATGACCATTTTGTTGTCTGTTGGGTATAATACACCTGTCACACACATACACTCTCTCTCTCTGTCTCTCTCTGTCTCTATCTATCTATCTCTTGTGTCGCCAACTGATTTGGGCTTTTTGCGACACGCGCAAATCGTTGGATGCCTGCTGTACGATTCATTTCTTGCAAAGTTCATGCCGAGCCTCTGCGCTTTGTCTGCCTGCTTGTGACGTATGTCAAAAGGAGTCATCCCTCAACGCTCATCCATATGGCTTTCGTCTTTCTGCTCTGTCTTTGTGCCTGTGATGGTTGCGCGGCGACAAACGACATTGCGATAAAACCACCAGAGCGTGGATACAGATAGATGAGCAGCCGAAAGTTGTTGTTCAATTGTACGCATATCCTGTACAACACGCAGTTTGGGGAGGAAACCTGTGGGATTTGGGTGCATCAGGGTGTTTTGAAACTTGTGAAACGTGCGCACAATGGCTGGCGGCAAGTGAAATCTTCTATACATACGCAAAAAAAAAAAGCATAGGAGATGCGCATATAGCTTTTCAAGCTCACACAGGAGACTGGGGCGCCACATGACAGATACCACCAACTAGCAAAGCTTGTGGCAGATCTCGTTCGCTGCAACACAACAAATAGCCCAATAATGGGAAGAGAAGCCGAGCGAGAGAGAGAGAGAGAGAGAGAGAGAGAGAGAGAGAGAGAGAGAGAGAGAGAGAGAGAGAGAGATCAACCGATTCTTCTTCACATGAAATCTTTATATTTTTCCTCGAAGGATGCCAACATTAGCATTTTGTCCGTGGATCCCCATGGATCCGGACCATGTTCCACTTTAGGAACATATGACATCCCCGTTATTTGCAGCACCTCACTTGGGCGGCACAGAAATGAGTCTCGAAGGGGGGGGGGGGTCTGAGAGGGGGGGGGGTTGACCCTCCTCCGTGACAACTGCTCCCTGAAAGGTTTTGGCACTGGAAATTTTTTGTGGCGTATATTGCTAGTGGGCTGTGGATGGTTGCTGTTGATTCCTGGTGCTCCCCCGATGGTTGCTGCTGAGTCTGGATGGTTGCTCTTGATTCCTAGTGCTCCCCCGATGGTTGTTGTGGAGTCTGGATGGTTGCTGTTGATTCCTGGTGGCCAGGGGGGGGGTGGAAAAAAATTCCTGCGAACGGCATACAGCCAACCCCCGGAGGGGATGGCGGGTACGCAAATTTTTTCCTTGCACATATGACCAAAAAATTTACCAAACAAAGCCGTTTCAAGACAAAAACAGTGCACGTTTTTTGATACCATCGCTCCATCAATGTGAAGACTATAGCCGCAGCTCAACATGCAAAGCGTGGTAGGGAAGTCACAGGGTGACCATTTCTGTGATGTAGTCGCTTCGCTTCGCATTTTGCGACATTTCGTGTTTCCAGTTGCTGTGCCTGCTATTATATCGCTACCTACTGCTTCTTACCCAACGGCACGGCTCCTATGCACTTGTCATCGCTAGCTGGGGGAGGAGCATTACTGTGTGTTTCTAGGTCATGTGCTGCAACCTCATCTTCTCCATCGCTCTCTATCGGAGGGGGCACTTTCTCCATCGCCGGGGTGGGGGGGATAGAAAAATGTTGTCACGGCCAATTGGCGTTTGGGCTTCAACAGGGGAGCTGATAGTATGCACAAAGCCCCCCCCCCATACCCCCCCACTCCACGCATGTGCGCGCAGGGGCGGGGAACTTTTACCTCCGCCCTGTGCTGCAGCGCACGCGCATAGGGGCGGGGAACCAATCCCTCTGCCGTGTGCTGCTGCGCACAGGGGCGGGGAAACTATCCCTCCGCACCCTCACAAATCACCTCTACTAGTACCAAATTCATGAAGCACAAGGTCAAAATGATCAATGGGTCCAAACAATTCAGTACATGCCATGGGCAAAGGGAAATTTGGTGCAGAGAACTCCATTTCTCTACCAAAGATTGTCCCTCGGTAAAATGTTTTCCAAATGCTACAATTATAGCACGACAGCTTTTTTTGCGCAGGCAAACCCCGGAGGGTGGGGGGGTACGCAATTTTTTTCCAGGCGCGCAACTTTTTTCCACCCCCCCCCCCGTGGTGGCCTCGGGATGGATTCTGTTAATTCCTGGTGGTCAAAGGATGCACAGTGCACCCAACTCAAAGGGCCGCAAAGCACTAAGATGTGCCGCTCTCAAGTGTGCTGCTCTCAAGGAATGCTGCCACAGCTGGTGGTCCTCCAGCATTCAGCTTGGCGATTTTCGTCTATGCTTTCGCCATCATGCACTCTTATAGAGAATGGTATTGCAATCTGTATTGGTACTGCAATCTGTCGGTAGATTGCACCCTCCTAATGTATTCAGGCCAAAATGCCATGCCGGTGGCATATCGGATATATAATTGACACAATCAGTACAATGCTTACATGTTGATAGATGTGCAATCATGTCAAAGTATCAAAGTGCACTGCAGAAGCTTAAATGGTTTAAGGCCCCCTTCAGTGTAACCAGAACACATACGGCTGAGATCTGCAAATATAACACGGCAATTTGGGGCCAGTACATAACCGTATTCTGCGGTTACAATTCTTCTGTCAACCAAAAAAAACCGGAAAAATTTTCAGGGTTCTGGCTAATCATGAATCGCAGACTGCTGCGGTTGGGGCCCTGGCCGGGGGAATTAAACATCGTAGGGAGGGGCAGTAGAGAGACAGACAGACAGACAGAGAGAGAGAGAGAGAGAGAGAGAGAGAGAGAGAGAGAGAGAGAGAGAGAGAGGGAGGGAGGGAGGGAGGGAGAGAGAGAGGGAGTGAAGGAGAGAGAGAGAGAGAGAGAGAGAGAGAGAGAGAGAGAGAGAGAGAGAGAGAGAGAGAGAGAGAGAGAGAGAGAGAGAGAGATAGAGAGAGAGAGAGAGAGAGAGAGAGAGACAGACACACACACACATACAGAGAGAGAGAGAGAGAGAGAGAGAGAGAGGAAGGGAAATAGATGTAGATTCTCTCGCCAGTTAGTCGAAAGGCACGCCAGTGATCTGTACTACGAATTGCCTGACCTCCCATCAAAGAAGAGGCAACAAATGATTTGTCGCAACAACTTGTTCAAAGAGGTAAACATGCACGAAGCCTCAACATTGTTAGGGCGCGTACAAGCACCTGGCGTACCAGGCACACAATTGCACGTATTGGTCAAATCCCGGGCGCTTTGGGGCACATTGCGGGTGTGCCGATGAGCACCAAGCGCATGCCAATGGCCCTGACCTGAATGGTCTCCGTTGGCGAGGCCGTTGATTTTTTTTTGGGGGGTGGTAGTTCTTTTTTTTTTTTTGGCTCAGACCAAGATGAGGTGGTGTAGCCTGGTCACTTCACAGTACTCGAGGTAACCCCTCGGAATCAAGGTTCAGAGCTGTCCAGTGCTACAATGATCCCACAAGTGACTGTGGTACCGGTTTTTTGGGGGGGTGGTAGTTCTTGGGGTCCATGGGTTCTGTATTTGGTGTATGAGCACTACCTGTGACGTAAGCCAAGGTCGCCTCACAGTCTAACGAAGATGGCTCGGGATATTTGTCGTGGTCCATTACGTCCTTCTACTCTCAGCTACTGTCACTATGTCACTGTGCCAACACAAGCAGTAGGAAGTGGTCCCTCAAAGCCCCATCACATGGTCGTCCTCCCCAAGTCAAGGGCCAGCACCCCCGCTGTTGACCCCACCCCCCTGACCACCATCACCACCATCCAGCCTGGACGCCCCCTCACCCTCTCCTGCTCCAAGCCCCCAAGGCAACCCCCACTCCAGCACTGTGTGAAGGCCATCCTCCAAGACCTCCTTGATTGCGCCCATGGCCTCGGACAGACCGCGTGCCATCGGCACATGTGCATGGCGCTCCAAGGCCCAGCGATCCTCCAGAGCGTCAGCCACGGGTAGCTGCGCCAACACGCAACACACCACCTCCTGTCCAATTGCCGGACAGGCAGCAGACAGTCGTAGATATGTGCCCAGCAAAGTGCGCCGCTGATCCAACACACTGTCCACCAGGGCATCCAAGGAGGTGCACCCACAGCTACCAAGCCTAATCATCACAAGACCTAGCCATAGGCTAGGCCAGGCCGGCCCCTGCAGCATACAGGCAAGGCCGGCCCCCGCAGCATACGAGGGCACCGCAGGTGCGGAACACCAAGGTGCACCCCTTGATGATTTCAGCGGGATGGTGGCGCCGACACGCAGCTACTAGAGCGCGCCTTGCAGCCTCAGAAGCTCCACTATCGCCTCGTCTGTTGCGGACGACGCGGAAGGTGGGCTGCTATTGCAACACACGAACACAGCCAGCCCCTTCGCCGGTGCCAGCCACGCCTGGCAAAAGTTCATCGTGTTCGATCCCCCATGCGATAGCGTCCACCCACTCGAATCCTCTGCGCAGCTCGCCCAGTGACGCTTGCACAAAAGCCAGCCTCCCGCATAGTCGGTGCCCAGGCTTTCTCGGAGCTGACGCCCCTCCAGTACCTCCATGGTTGAGTGGCTGAGCCCGAGCTTCTCACTGGCGACATTGTGGTTCAGATGAACAGCCAGATACCTGCCCCAGTCCTCCAGACTGCAGTGCACTCTACCTGCTGGGGTCAGCACGTGCGGGTTGTCCGCATGGTTCTCGACCGGGTCGACCGGCTTCATCTTGCCGTCGCTGCCTTGCGCATGCGGCCACGGATGCCGTTGGCGGGCCGCGAGATCCTCCCCAGCACCCGGAGCCCCGAACCCAGCGCTGCTCATCCCGAGCGGGGCAAACAGGCGCTCTACCATGAGCTCCTCCCACGCGCGGTCTGTCGCCTCCTCCACCATCAGCGCAGCCAGGGTGAAGTTTACGTTGCTGTACACGTGCTTGGGGTTTGCACCGGGGGCTGTCAGCAGCGGCACGTTCGTCATGAACGCTCGACAGAAGCCCCGCCTCTGCTCCTTCGGAGGCTCCCCTGCGCCATGCAACGCCCACGCCAAGTGCATTTCGTCAGGGGGACACGGATTGCCGCGGACCCCACTCGTCTGGTTCAGAAGCTGCAGCAGAGAGATGCCGCCGTAACCATTGGGAAGCTCGCCGCCACCGAAGACGTCCGACACGGTGGAGGCGAGCGTGGAATCCCAACGCAAGATGCCATCCTCGACGAAGATGGCGAGCAACGTGCTCGCCATCGCTTTGCCGCAGCTGCCCAGGTGCCATCTGTCGCCGATTTCACAGTGGGCCAAAGGGACCCCCTCGGGGGCTGGCGGCGGGGGAGAGGAACAGGAAGCGGCAGACATCAACCGTGTGAGCTCCGCTCGGTCGGCCAGCGGCGTGACCCACAGCCCAGTGATAGAGGCCCCGTTCCAGCAGGCCTGGACATGCCACTCACGCCCGTCGGCTCCAAGCAGCGCCGCGTGCGTCGCGGGTGTCGGCGCAAACTTCCCCTCGCAGCTCACGACGGCCTGGACTGCCCCCTTTATGCGCGATGCCGGTTGGATGCCGCTCCAGAAGTCGACCCACTCCCGCTCAGTCATCCAGCCGGGCTGGCAGCGCACGTGGGTCCCCTCCATGTCGCCCTCGATGAGGTCCGCCAGCATCTCCTCGCAGTGCTGGAGGTCCCCCTGGTGCTCGCTCTGCAGGCGTGCCGCGCAGGGCTGCTCCGATGTGGTGCCGGGCGTGGACTGGCATCGGCGCGTGCCACCGACACCGCATTGCATGGACCATCCGCCGGAATCGTTGGTGGTGGCGATGCAACAAGCGGCACCAGAGCCCATTGTGGTGGCCAGCCGCCGCGCGACAGCGGTCACCGCTGGAGACACGGTAGCAGACGACATCGTGTCCCCCTTCATTTTCGACGGAGCTGGCTGCGGTCACGCATTGGAGCGGAGGAAGGCCGCACGCAGTTCAAAGAGCGCTCCACACATGCACGTCCTGGTATGCATATGCAGCAATGTTCGGCAGTTCCAGTCAGCTGCACTCATCAGCGGAGGAGGGGGGGGGGGTGTTCGAAGTATGTGCTTTGATCCATGTTGGCAAGGGTGGAGGGGTACGCAGAGGAAGAGGGAGAATGAGAAACTTGGGAAGGCTCAACATGTTCACGAGATTGTTCTGACCCCAACCCTAACCGGGGCCATAGATAACGAATTGTTGCACCAACCTGAATTGTTGCACCAACCTGAATTGTTGCACCAACCTGAATTGTTGCACCAACATGAATTGTTGCACCAACATGAATTGTTGCACCAACTTAACTTGTTGCACCGACCTGAATTGTTGAACCAACCTGAATTCTTTGTACCCACCTAAATTACTTGTCCCTGAATCATTTGTACAAACCTGAATTGTTGCATCAACCTGAATTTTTATCCTGGTTCCGCATTTTGGCCATAACCACCGTTACCGCGTCTGTTTTACAGGTAAGAAACGTAGGTTTGAGAAGCAGGCCGTGGAGCGCTTCGTGGAGGACCAGGTGGAGCAACATCATGGACCCCGCAGCCGCCGAGACTGAGGCCACAGCCACGGCCACGGATCGCATCGTCGAGGCTGTCATTGACGAGCATGACGTACCCGACACCGGTGAAGAGCGTGAGTTTGTGACGACGACCATGCAGCGGGTGGTGGAGCGGTTTGTGCACAACGCGTAGACCCGGCGTGTGGACGTGGCCAAGACCGTGCAGCAGACCACGTCCATGCCAGCAGCGCTGGCTTGCGTGCCGGAGGAGGCACCGACGTTCGAGGCCTCGCAAGAGGTGTTGCAGCAACATAAGCATAATGCCATCATTCTACACCACTTGGGCTTAAATCGCACCGCGTGCCCGCACCGCACGATGCCTATCAATCATGACCTCACATGTTTAATTGGATGTCACCCTGCCTGACCCTTGCATGAGCAAAAGCTCACGTGCAAATGCTCATGGGCCAAAAGCAATTCAGTGTCGTCGACAGCCAACGCCCTGAATCTCAGCACTAGCGTGAATAGACTCGCTACACATAACAAAGAGACCTCTTAGGGTTAGGCCTAGGTGTGTGGGTGCGGCAAGAGAATGTAGGTTGTGGGAGGGCGGGTTGGTTGAAGTGATGGGTGGGCGGGGGGGTCGAAAATTCAGTGAGTCTCAACCAAGGGATGGGTACACTTGCAAACTACACTTACAGTTACAGTTTCCTAAAGAAACTCTTCTTCGGCACTTACTATTTCCTACCGTGTGAATCCTAATTATTTGCGGAATCCTAAGTTTTGCGTTGGGTGTTTTGAATTTTATTTAAGCAAAATTTTGCGGCAACACTTAAAACAGGGGGGAAAATTTTTGCGATTTTTTTCTGCGGAACCCATTTTTGCGGAGCGTATTGAGACAAAAGTTTTTTTTATTTTTGTGTTTTTTTTGCGGAACCCATTTTTGCGAAGGGCCTGGGGTACCTTGGACTCTGGGATTGCAGTCCAATCCTACACAGGCATACAAATGTTGATCATTTGGACTGTGGGATTGCAGTCCAATCCTACGCAGGCATACAAATGTGGATCAGTTGAACTCTGGGATTGCAGTCCATAGCACAGACAAGCACCAACAAGCAAGCGTTTCAGATGCTTCAACCTTACCAGTTTTCAATGAGCCAGTTCCAAATTTCCAGTTCCAAATAATAGTGCCCCTAGCACATGAAATGTGGAAACACCAATGGAATTTACAACATGGCCCGACGACTTTTTCTCAAAACCGGAGAACTAGCCCCTTTATCTGCTTTGGGGCACACCAATATCCAAATTCAAATATGTCCAACGTGCTCACACAATACCTGACGCTCATGGGTACCCTGCTTCATAATACATTCTCTGACAGCCCAGCAAGGAGGAGAATGGGGTCTGAGAAACAGAAGGGTGGGGGGGTGGGGCAACAAGCAGTGGGGCAAACACAGCATCCATCCCGCAATTGTGGTATTTCTGCAGAGGGTGGCAGGGCCAAAAAAAGCTTTTTGCGATTTTTTTTGCGGAACCCATTTTTGCGAAGGGCACAAAGCCAAAAATTAAATTTTTTGCGTTTTTTCTTTTTTTGCGCAAAACTACACCTTGGACCAGGAATTAATTGTTTCCGCAATTAATTAGGATTCGCACGGTATGCATTTTTGTCAAAGTGACGGTCCGCCCCATGGGGGGGGGTTTCAAGCGGGGGAGGATACCATTGGCTGTCTTCCTAAGCAATCTCAGTGAGTTCATGACTTGCACTATCGAATGCTTCTTGGTGTGGGGGTGAGGGGGCAGGGGATGGCTCACTCTTCATTTGACAATGGAAAATTTTATTGCCTTCGGCAGTGCGCCTCGAAGAGAGGCTGACAGCCAATCAGTCAGCCAATCAGTCAGTTAGTCAGGCAAGCAGTCAATCAAACAGTCAGGCGGGCAAGCAGGCAGGCAGACAGAAACACACAGTTTTGGCTTCAAGCAGTGGGGAGAACAGATACTAACAGATACTGTCAGATCAAGCAACGGTTCAATGGCAATGCACCCGACCACAGAGGTGTAGGTCGGCGGTTCCAGTCCCAGTTGGCCGACCGCCGGGGGCGCCGGCCGACCGGTTACCTCTGCCCAATCTGTCCCTCGCCCAAACCCTGCTGAGCACCAACTTGCTGAGCACAAACTTTGGGGGAATGTTTGCCCGGCACGCGCCCGGCGCATGCCCGGCGCGCTGTCTTTGTATTAAGCATCCCATCTCTAGCCCCAAGTTTGTCCTCACCTCGGGAAGTCCCCCAAGCAGACCACACTGGACCGCAAACCTTCTCTACAAGGCACCTTGTATAAGCCGAAAATTTATTTTTTTTTGCAACAGGCCTGCGCTGAGTAGCGATAAGGCTCTCGGGTTCACAACCCGGTCTCTGCATCAGGCTAAGTGTTTGCACTGCGTGCGCACTGCGTGTGCACTGCGTGCGCACTGCGTGCATACCGCGCACGCAGAGGCTAGGATACTCACCCAAGAATACCACTCATCTGTCCAGTAGCACGGCGAAGCAGCAAAGCCCAAATCAGAACAACAAAACTGCCTGCAGCTTGGTAATCCGGTGTCCTTAGAACAAGGAAATCAGCCTTATAAAGTACAACTATGCAAAGGCATGCAAGATGCACACATGTTCAAGTGGCAAGTGCCACACTCGGATATATCACCGGGACGGTGGCCACACAATTGGCAACAAACACCGTCATCATTTTCTTCCTCTACAACGGTTGCCTCCGCCTGTGCCCATACAGACTCTGGCACATGAGGCCAAGGTCCATACGGTTGATACCTAGTCTGTCTGCGAATGCAAAACTGAGTAAGGTGGAGCAAAATACGCACATGGCCGTGCAGCTCCGTTGCAGAGCGTGTCCAGACATTGCGGACAATCCTCCATTGCCACAACCGTGCAAAGAGGTGCTCCACCCTTGCACGATAGAAGCCATGGACATCATTATACTCTTGTTGGTCGTCAGTCAAAGTTTTCCGACCAATATAAGGTACAGCGGTGTGCAAGCGGCCCTTATAGGCGCCGTCATGCGCACCAATTTCGAAATCAAAAAACTGTCCATGTGTTCGCGAAGGACCACGTTGATCCCAAATCATAACATCGGCGGAGGTTCCGGGCATAAGGTCACAAATCCATACTATATTCCCGAGATTGTCCACCGCCACGGTTACCTTGTAAACGTGGCCTGCGTACTTGGGATTAAATAGCACATCCGTCAACATAGCAACATAGCAACAAAGGGAACAAAATCAAAACTCAAAACCTACGCCAGGGGTCACCATGATGCACCACACAACAAAGCGTGGATTCAAAGATTGTCCCGGTTTCCTCAATAGCACCGGACGGTTGGGGCCCAAAAGAGGGCGGAAATGCTACGTCACCCCTGCATTCTCGGGGGTCCCCAACAAAGGGAACAAAATCAAAACTCAAAACCTACGCCGGGGGTCACCATGATGCACCACGCAACAAAGCGTGGATTCAAAGATTGTCCCGGTTTCCTCAATAGCACCGGACGGTTGGGGCCCAATGATTTTTGGAAATGTCGCCCTTGTCTTGCCCTCAAGTATGCACAGATCTTCAGGTGCCGGTCTCGGCGAATTGGCTACACAGCCCCAGCAGACTCTGCCACAGGGAAGGGGCATTTACACAATTTACATTCCAAAATGGACAAGAATCTAGGAAATGGTTGACAATTCAAATATGCCATGTCCTAAATGCTTGGGAGGCCAAAAAACCCTTGTATGGAACCAAAAACTTGTCAAAAGGGGCCAAAACTAGGGTTCGAGTATTGGCCGACATCCAAAACTTTGCACTGCGTGCGCACTGCGTGCGCACTGCGTGCATGGCATTCCCTCAGTGCTGCAGGGCGCAGTACAGTCACCCGATGTAACGTGTGGCCAGAAGGCAAACCTGAATCTGTGCCTGCAGAGAGTACTAATGCATGGTAGTGCAGCGGGTACTGCCACGCCGAAGCATCCCAAAAATGTGAAGGTTCATAAATTCTTCAGGTATTCATTGGAGTGCTGACTTGTGTACTTGCTTATTCGACGGTGGCACACATACATATCTATGGTCCTCTAGCTGTAAATTCAGGCAAGCGGTAGGGCAGTCCACGTGCCGGGTTAGGGGTCTCAACAGGGTGGATGTAGCACCGGCAACAGGGGACAACGTATTGGTCCGACCATCACCCCATACATGCTCCGGACGCTTGGTGGGGGTCGGGGCCCACAGAGGGGGGTTTCTGGCGGCGTACTGCAGCGGCTGCGCAGCTAGCTGCAGCCCTGAAGACCCGGGTTCGATTCCCCTTCCGCAGGCAAGCGGAAGAGGAATATGAGGAGGAGATGTGCCACCCGGCGGCCGGCGGTACCAGTGACAGAGGGCACTGCTGCAGGTGTGTTGTGTCTGGTGTCTTGTTTTTGTGGGCCAGGGTTCGTGGACAGGGAAAAAATTCGAGGACGAGACACGCCACCCGTCCACCGGCGGTACCGATGGTGGAGGGGGATGCTGAAGGGGGCGGTGGCGGGGACCTCACCGGGGGGCCCTGGACGGACAGACGAACCGGGGTTCGAACCCCCGACGACGACGAGCGCCAGCCATGGCGCATACCACTAGACCGTCCATGCCTCTTACCCTATTCGGCACAAAAGTTTCACAAAGAGGCTGGACCATTATAGGGGTTCGAACCTGAACATTCCTGTCCGTGGGGCGGGGGGTCCAGGGCAAGCGTATGGCGTTAAGACAGACCAGACATCCAGAGTCCCAGGCCTAGCTAGTGCGTGCCCCCGAAATGCTGTGCAGACAGTACCGCCAACAGGTCTTGGGCCCAACCGGTCCTTGGCACCTTGTATAAGCCGAAATATGAGAATTCAACAACACAAAATGTCACTCCCACCACTTCCAACCACCAACCTTGCCATCATCATAAACTGGGTGCAAAGTATGGGCCACATTCTTAGAGACGGCGAGAAGGTACTCCAAATTGTTTGGTGAGGTGGGGGCAAAAACCGCCGGGGGTGGGGAATGGTCAAAAAAAGATGCCCGGCGTGTGCCCGGCAGGCGCCCGGTGCGCTAACGCTCTCCCTTTTGACACCCACCCACCACCCCCCCAAAAAAAGTGATATCCAGTTTCAGGGGATAGAGGCCTCAGAATCAAAAAATCCATTGGGGGATTGTTTTATTGGGGAAAATAATGATTTTACAAGGGGTTGGACATCAAATGTCATGCCTTGGGGTATGCTACACGAATGACTCCCCCCAAAAACGGGGGGGTATATGACGCCCACGCCCGTGCTTGATCTAAGAACCTCTCTTCAAGGTGGTTTTGGTTGAGCTCCGGAGAGTTTCAAAAATTCTATCCTCTCACCCTTGTCCATGCCCTTGCCCCAACTGCTGTTCCCGGTCCTGCTCTAGCTGCACCCATCAATGCCCACACCCACAATTCCACATCTACATCTACATCCAGGGCACATCTCAGGTTCATTGAAAATCTGACAAATTGGGTTCGTTGTTATTTGTTCTTGTTGTTCGTGACACTTTTTTGGGACCACAAATGCAAGCTATCCTATTTCGTTTTAAGTCTATCCACTGAACTGTGCGAACCCGAAGCTTTTTTTAACAGCAGGCCCCGGCCACGCCTCTACCACTCCTCTACTGTGCCTCTACCACGCCTAAGCATCAACACCAAACCTTTCCCTCCAAAGCGCACATCATACAACATCAGACGAAAGGTGTGAATTCCACTTCCTCAACACCGACACCCACACACACACACACACACACACACACACAAACACACACACACACACACACACACACACAATAGACGCGACAAACAGGGCAGTGAGCAGGTCGACCTGAATGTAGTACCTCTCGTCAGGTGCAGTGTCAAAACAAAGACATGTTCAAACATGGCGCCAGGCGCCTTTCTGCGGTGCAAAGGACAGGGAAGGAGGTCAACATCCTGCCACCCACAGTACTCGGGTACAGCCTCTGGCACACACACACATGCACACACACACGCAGGTGGGGATCACATTAGATTCGGGGCAAAGGTACCGCATGCCTTTGTTGGGTTTGGGGCTTCAACAAGGCATGGCACACAACAGATCAAAGCTGGAAACCAAGATACACTGGGGACTGCACAATGCGAAAATATATCGAGGCTCTCATCATACGTATAATGCCCAACAAAGGGGGGCGGGTTGATTGATGAAGGAAACTTGGTATGTCAGCTTCACTGCAGGCATCAAAGGGGCTGTGATGCGCGACTGTGCGCGCAAAGCAAATGAAATGCACCCCCGTCCTGGTGGCAATAGCGTGGGGGCAGCATTCACCTGCACGACACCCGGCAAAAGTGGGGGGCAGGTGATCAGCGAGGTCCTGGAGTGGTACCCAACAGACCCACAGTGCGCGTGCAGACAGGGAACAGCGCAGGATGGGCACAACACCGTCCTTGCGCACACAAGGCACCGGTGCACATGCAAAGAGGGGGACTCCTGGCATGCCCTGCACACGGCGCATGTCTCAGTCGCGGATGTCAAACCAATCCATACAATGTGATAACGGACACTTGTCATACGTCGCCAGGTGCTAAGGGTTAGACCTGTTTGGCTGGTTCCCTGGACCTCTCGCTGCCCTCAGGACACATGCAGGTATAAATCGAACAACCATTTGACGGGCGGGAGCGTGCGGATATACTGCACACTGTTGAGAAGAATACAAAGGTGGGGTACAAACCCCCCAAAATTGTCCCCTTCCTTCCCAATTGTTGGTATGGGGTCGATGAACCGACCAAGGCCAAGATCTTGCACTGCGTGCGCACTGCGTGCATATTGCGCACACAGAGGCTAGGATACTCACCCATGAATACCTGTCACCTGTTTACTAGGGGGAAGACTGAAAGGTGTCAATACCATAAGGTTGGCCAGGTGTCCATCGATACTTCTGGTTGTAGCCCCCCCCCCCCCCTTGTATAAGCTACGCCAATGTACGGAATTATTACGGTCCCTACGCCCACTGTAGCTTGGACAAGGGCGTAGCTTGCGCGAAACACATACAACTACCGACAGAAATGTGCGCGCGCATGGTATGGGTGCACCTTGACCTCTGCCCACATTTCCAAGTGTATGCAAACACAAGACAGCCTTGGGAACATGAAAATTTCAGCTTCACACCCATGTTGGCACAAGCAATGAAGAATGCGAAGCCTACAAATGTTCGGCTTGGAAACCCTTCTTGCCATCATACGCCATGCGGAACAATTGCACATGCTCACCACTTGAAGATGCCTTTCGCTGAGGCTTAGGGGCTGGTTTGGGCTCGGACAACTTCAAATTCTTGGGAATGAATTTGCCTTGCATGTGGCATGTTGCATGTGTCCATGGCTCCATGTAATTGGCAAATGTGACGACAAACCCATGTCTTATGTGGCCGCACTACATTTCGCACGTAATTAAAATTACGTACACAATTATTACGGTCCCTACGCCTACTGTAGCTTGGACAAGGGCGTAGCTTATACAAGGGGGGGGGGGGTAGTTATATCCAACAGCATTGTCGAAGAAGAACGGTCCGGTCCTGGTGTCGACTCGCCACCATCGACTATCGGCGATCGAGAGCCTTCGAGCGACGATGACCACGTTGACTTCTCTGCAGTTGTGGACATGGCCATACCGATCGATGATCTCGAGCATCTCGGTTCGAGAATCACCTTGAAGTCAACCAAGGTTTTGGTGCACGTACTATCTGTCGGGAAGAGTACTCTGCAGGGCGAATCGAACCGCCTCTACGGATACGAGGCTCGCTGCAGTGTCAACAATGACGACGTCGAGATCCAGGTCGTGTCGACTGTGTACACTTTGTCGATTGGGCCTCTTCTAGGGGGAAATGGTTGACAATTCAAATATGCCACATCCTAAATGCTTGGGAAGCCAAAAAAACCCTGGTACGGAACCAAAAACTTGTGAAAAGGGGCCAAAACTAGGGTTCGAGTATTTGCCGACATCCAAAACTTCGCACTGCTTGCGCACTGCGTGCATGGCATTCCCCAAGGACCAGAGGGGGAACCACCTCCTTGCCGTGGTGGCGAAGTACCGCAAGGTCTCCCGAGCCTTCGACGGGGCAAACCAAATGCCGCTGCATATGCGTAAGATGGGGTGCCAAATGACGAGAGCCAAACTGGGGTTTCTGGGGAAACCTGGGTTTTTTTTTCCCTCAGACTTACGTGTGCCTCACAAGTGCTCAGTCAGACGGACCAGTTCTGTGAGGCAGATAAAGTACCCAGGTCGCCAGGTGCTAAGGGTCCGACTTATTGCAACAAACTGCACGAACATCCCCATGGCCACCAATAGTGACAGTCACCATCTCCAAGAGCATGCGCATCACACACCTGTGCATGTGTGCCCCCCCCTACCCCCCCCCCCTTTGTATAAGCTACGCACAAGTCCCAAATTAATACGGTCCCTACGCCTACTGTAGCTTGGACAAGGCCGTAGACGCGCGGGTTCAAAAAGAGAAGATTGCATGGTGAGCTGGTGCAAGAAAGGGGAATATAGCGCACAAATATCCCCAAAATAAGAGCTATATGGGTTCAAGTGGGCAAACACTCACAAGTAATGTGTCCATGACCCTACGTAACTGGCAAGGTCGTCACCAAACCCATGTCTTATGTGGCCGCACTACATTTGTACCGAATCAAATTAGGTACCAAAGTAATACGGTCCCTTCGCCTACTGTAGCTTGGACAAGGGTGTAGCTTATACAGGGGGGGGGGGGTGTGTCCAACCCCCCCCCCCCAACGACGCTTCCCCCCCACCCCAGGGGGATTGTCCCCAAGTGACGGGCCCCCCCCTGGGGGGAAGGACACCCCTCCCAACCAACCACTTACCGGTGCATACCGATGTATGTCGTGACAGGGCACAAGAACACAATGTGCAGGCAAGTTTCAGCAAGTTCTGGAAGTCCTCGCTGCCCATCAGGGGCATCAGCAGCCGTGGAATAGAAGCCCTTTCCAACCTTCCGCCTCATCTTGCACAACTGCGCATGCTTGCCCTTTGGGGCAGGCTTTGGGGCAGGCTTGGCTTGAGGTTTGGAAATGGGTTTAACGGTAGATGCTTCTGTCCCTCCCCTCCCCCGCAGGCACGCAACATCATGGACCAAAGGCATTCGGGGGCGGCGAGGGTCCCAGCCCAAAAACTCAAAGAATTCAGTCAAAAACTCTGAGAGTTCTACACCACAACAGGGGTCACACACATGTAATAAACTGTTGTTTACTGCATAAACAAGGGTTTTGGCGTCCTATTCATTGGGACAAAACTGTCATCAAATCATTGGTGAAGTAAAGCTTGCCCTCAAACAGGGACAGGGACCGGGACAGTTGTCTCACAGTTGAGCAGTTCTATGCGATACGATACTGAGGCGTTTTTTGCAGGAACTAGCCAGTGACAGGGGGGGGGGGATGGACAGGGGGGGGGACTGGACATGGGGGGGGGGGGTATGTTCCCATGGACCAGGTGGCGGTACCACAAGGGGGGTCTTTGCTCCCAAACTCTCAGATTATAGCGACGAATATGCGGTGCTCATATTCATAAAGTGAAGTGGCTCCGTCCCTTCACGGGCTACAGACATCCGTGCGACCAGAGTTTAGGCCCATGAATCAACAGAAATCCCATCCCTCCAGCACAGCTTAGCACGCGTTCGGATGGTATACTTGATGACAGACAATTCAGCGCTCGTAAACGCTGAGACAACAACGATGACACAAGCCGTGCACGACACAGGAGGCCCCATTGCGTGCGATGCAATACCAGTTCCGGTGGATTTGGATCGGATGGCGGGACGAGGAGTCCAGCACCAGCACCAGCACCAGAGCTTTCGGTTTCAATGAGAGTTAGCTGACCCATTAGAAATCATACCATTTGCATGCAGAGATATTCCACAAACCCCCGTAGCAGTGTGGCGCCACAATGCTTGCTTTTTAATTGTTAGACCAGACCAAGATGAGCTGGCGTACCCTGTTCATCATACGGTGCTTGAGACAACTTCTCGGAATCAAAGCCCAGAGCTGTCCAATGCTACCATGATCCCACTAATGACTGGGGTAGCGGATCGGATGGTGTGGAGCCAAAATGTTTGCACACACTTTTGCATGGGATCTGGTTCATTGTGCAACCACCACCCTACTGGCCCATGCAAACCCAAGCAGTTGCGAGGCGGAGGGTCACGCGGCTATGTGGATCTGCCCCCCCCCCCTCCTTAGGAATCGCCCACCCTAGCGTGTGACGGTCTCCCTGGGGGGGGGGGGGGCAGTCGCCAGGTGACGGTCTCCCAGGGGGGGGGGGGATCGCAGGGGTATTTCAAGGCAAAGTGTGGAAGGAAACCATTGTAAGGAGCGATAGTCCATATGGCCATCACCAAAGTGTGGTACCCTGCACTGGTGGGCAATTGCACATTGTCTGTGACAATGGGATTGGGCTGCAAGAAGGCATCCAAGGTGGACTGCAAGACCACAGAACACACAACAGGTGATTGATTTGAGGTAATGCAAGGCCGTGTGGGACAGACGGGCAACACAAACCGCCGTCATAGATGTTAAGTAGCAGAGCATATTGAAGTGACGGGCTGCCCGGGTGGGGGGGGGGGGGGATTGCAAGGGGGTACCACCAAAGGCTCCACGCGCTCAGGAGAGCCGCCTACCTGGTGCTTTTCTGGAACCCCCTCCCCCGCCCTCCCAATCGAACTTCTCCTTCTTCAATCTCTGGTCTGCACCCAAAAAACCTTTGTTTCCACATCCGCCAGTCTTGCCTGAGTTCGGCCCCATTCTCGGGGAGCGGAATCATGGCCAAGCCACGGTACATAATCTCTATTCTGCTCCAAAGAGGGGGGGGGGGGATAGGCATGCAACCGCCGGGGCTGCGTACAAAGGGGGTCCAGGGCACACATCCGCGCAAACCCCTCAGACACACAATCCATTCCGTATCAGACATGAGAGGGAACTGCAGCGCGTCGGGAGTCATGCCCTTCAACGAGGGGTACGGCCCAGTGCACGGGGCATGAGCCGGGGATTCGTTGTGGTTGAGGAGGTGCCCCGTGACTCCCCCGCACGTGCCCAACTCCATCAGAACAACGACTGTTGGGGTCGAGCCCCCAGCCCCCACAGTGCACAGAGGAACAGACACACAGTACCCCTGGGGCTTCAACGGTTGTGTGTTACATAGGCAATGGTTCGCTGTGCAAAGAGGGGACCGCCCCGTTCGCAAACGAGTGTCTGGGAGGGTCGTCGCACCGCATACACCACTGCCGGGGGCGGATTGCAGTGGCTCCGGGGACCTTTACCCGGGGAAGAGGCCCTCCGGGAAAACCACGGCAGACAATCATAGAGGCCTCTGGATGGTGGGGGGAAATGAATATGGCGACATAATTCCTGCCTTCGCGGGGTCCCTGTAGTGGGGGGACATCAATGTGGCTACATAACCCCTGCCTTTGTAGGGTTTGTATGGTTTGGCCGGAAATTGTTTTCAAAACGTTAGGTGGGGGCAATGGCTTTTGTAAAAAAGCGATATCTCTTTTGTATCGCATTTTCTTTTGGCTCGGCCCAAGATGAGCTGGCGTAGCCCCCTCACTTCACAGTACTCGAGGTGACCCCTCGGAATCAAGGTTCAGAGCTGTCCAGTGCTACGATGATCCCACAATGGCCGTGGTAGCGGATCTGACAGCGGATATCTCTTTTATATCATTGGTTTTGACAAAGCTGCATGAGTGCGGCAACAGTACGAGAATGTCTCGGCCTCTAAGTACACTCACGGAATATAATATTGCGTCTTCCCCTGTCTTGGACAGGGGTCGTCATTGACACCGAAGGGGCTAACATTCCTGGATGCGGCGTCACATTTAGGGGCTATAGCCCATGGGCTCGGTGTCATACCCCCATCTGGACCCCTCAGAGCGAGGAGACATATCGATGGAAGTGAGCACCTCGCCTGTATGGCAAGGGGCCCCGTCGGCTCAAACGGAGCAGGTTTGTTCACAGGACGTCTGTCCATGTCCCACGATGGCACCCTGTCGATGGGGGCCCTCACTCATGGATGGTGGAGTTGGGAAGGTTATGTGTGCCATGGAGGCAGTTGCACCTACGGCCCCCCGCAGCCCCCACCCACCGAACAATAAAGTCCTCAAAACATGCGGTCCGAACACGTGTTCGTTGGACACGCCGTTCGGTACCAAATTTCCTCAGTACCTACACCCGGTGCCTAACTAATTCGGTCCCCAAAAAATACGGTCCAAACGGAATGTTCGTTGCACAAGGCATTCGGTGGGCACGGGGGGGGGGGGGGGGGGCAATCGTATGCTGCATTCCATTCCTTCACTGCTGCGCCCTGATAACCCCAACCCCCTTTGTTGCAACGCCGTGGGAAGGCGGCGGCAGTGACCATTGCCGGGATGTGCACCAGTCGTCAAGTGATTCCCCAATCTCCACCTCCAGAGGACAGGGCAGCAACCAACATCCCTGGAATACCCTCCCCGGCCCCAATTCCCAAAAACAAAACATGATCCTCAGGGACCACCACAAAAAGGAACGTCCAAGTTCCACAGATCCAAAATATGCGGAGACAACACCCGCTGTTGCTCTGACACGGATGCTGCTCACGCAAGGGGGGCAGGGAGGGTGGCCAACTTCCCACTGTGCTCTTGCCACCCCTGCGGGGGCGCCCCTGCACTCCGTACCGGACCTCCCATGGCACTCCGCAGTCCAACGGCCGGGAACATACAATCAGATGCACATGTCTACACACAACTGCTTAGGGTCGAGCGTGCGCGACACGGACGGGGCGGTCATTGCCATCCGCAGGCGCAGGCGGTTTGTGAGGCAGCGCAACGGGCAGTCTGCAGGCAGACGCACTGTGCGCCTCTGCACCGCACGCCTTGTCAATGGCGGCATCCGCAAAGGGGGACCGTGGCGGTGCACGACCCAAAGCTGGCGATACCAAAGGGACCAGGTCCAGCCCAAGCGCACGGGCCCATTTGGCGTTTGGTGTTTGGTTTGCACAGGGCATGGCCTTCGCGTGACTCCACCCGGCGCCCTCCTGCCGCCTCACGGACAAGTGTGTGCCCCATCAGCGATGCGAAGGGGCAGTCGTGGCACAGCCATACCCCCGGAAAGGCACTGCGATTCGAAGGGAAAACCTTTTCGCACAGCAAACCACCAACGAATACGAGAGGGTCTCGCGACCATTCGTCGAGGGCTGATCCCTGGCCCTCACCCCCAAACCCACAACTGCTGTGCCCCCCACAACAAAAACCGTCGCTCGGGCGTGTGGCTGTCCTCTGCCCTGACCTCCCGCGACAACTGGAACTCTTGCCTTCGGCAGGACCCCTTGAACGGAGGAGGCGGGCCTGCAGACGGCAACACCACGGCCACGATGGGCCCCAAACCCAACAGAATGGTGACCTAAGGAAATTGGCCACGGGGGCCTAGGGGTCACTACGTGGGGGTCCCAATGGGCACTCAAGTATACCCGTCACCAAATAAGTACCCCAACCCATCGGCAAATTTTAAGATCAGGAGCATCGGCCCCAGAGTATCACGAAGTATGGGGGTCTAGGACGGCTGGACGTCCAAATAGTTGCACTGCGCTTAGTGCACCCCCTAAAAGGGCACCGGTGGGGCACGGGTCAAAAAAGATGCCCGGCGCACGCCCGGCGCGCTAACGCTCCCCCTTGGGCGCGAGGGCACATTGCCCCACCCGTGCTTCTCCGACGGGTCGCATCGCAGGGTGCCTTCTGCGCCGACAGGGCTAGCGGCTCCACGGTGGCTTGACCCTACCCCTAACCCTAACCTGCTCCGGTGTGGCTTGGCCATGCCCTGCCTGTGCATGTGGGGCCCGCGGTGCAGGCTGCATGCTGTACACCCTCGTGTGATGCGGTACTGGCAGGCCCTGCTTTGGGGGGGTTCCCATGTCGGTGCCCCAGCCCCGATAAGGCCTTGCAGTGCCTAACAAGACCTTTAGGGGCCGGTTGTTCCGGTGCCTGCAGTGAAAACCGGATTTCCCCCTGTCCATCCAGCACAGCAAACAATGCACGTGCTGCATCACCCGAGTGCGTGAAACAGCTCGTTGTATAGGGTGGGCGGGCGGGCAGTGACCACCCAAAATTTATAACAATTCTGAGAAGACGTCAGCAATTCAATGGGGGGAATCCCTGAATTTCCCCCTATCCGTCCAACACAGTAAACAATACACACAATAGAGTCCACCCGCGCTCCATCACCTGCCACGCCACCCCCAACACAGTTCAAGTGTTGGTCCCGTGCACTGAAAAGGGAAACCACCGATGCATGCGTGAACCAGACGACTGCAAAATACTGCACAAACATCGTACTTTAGACTATACTCCGACCGCGCCAAACCGCTGCAGCGCACTTCACTCACACAGAACTGCAGACCACCGATCAGTCGCCTCAACCGTGGCATCTCTCACCGCTGCAGGGGCCACAGTTGACAACCTGGACAGTGCATGCGCGGGCATGTGGGCGGACTGGGTCTGCAACGCATGAAGGACAGTCCCTGACCACCGCAACATGTCAAGCAGCTTGCGGAGCAGTTTTGTGTCACTGCCCTGGGGGGGGGCGGGGGGTGGGGGGCATCGAAGCGTGCGATCCCTTGGCCATGGACATGATGACAAGAAGGCACGACCGCCGCCGGAGACCGCGCTGGCCATCACGAGCGCATGCCTTCTTCGGTTCAATGGGCACTGGCTCCAAGTGCGCCGAGCAAGTCTCTCGGGAGACCCACCAGCAATGGTGGTGCGGAGGGACCTTCGGAGACAGGCCAGAAGGCCCCCAACCCACGCAGACATATGGCGGGGGGGGATGGGGGGCAGACCAAGATGAGCTACAGTGGCCTGCTCATTGTCCGCGACTCGCCATACCTTCGCGGAATCAAGGGTCAGGGCTGTCCAGTCTAATGGTCGTGGTACCTCTCACCCCCTCACAGGCAGAGCATCAAAGTTGATACAGTGGCATTCGGGGGTCAGCGAGGGTCCCTGCCTGATGATCTCACAAATCACTGGGGTAGCGGAGCTGGCACAGAATAACAGAACAAGAGGAGGGGCTGGCACTGAGACCCGGGGCCCCCCTGTGTGCGCATGAGGCCGCAAGGGCCGTCGAGGGACAAGGGCAGCGGGGGGGGGGGGGGGGGGACATCGCGTGGCGGCACGACGGGGACCAGCCGCTGTGCCTCCGGAGCACGGGGGGGTGAGCCATGCGGACGGTGACATGGGGTTGTGGGGGGGGGGGGGTCCTGTGGAGGGAGGCGCGGTGGGCACCGCGACCCCGGCAGGTCCGACCGGTGGTCCGGGGTCCCCACAGGCACTTAACCCGCCCCCCCCCCTCCCCTCGATCCTCCGCACAAGACATGGACCTGCCGGGGTCAGGGCGTGCCTTGAGGGTGTGGCCCGCTCAACATCACAACGTGGGCAGGGGGGGGGGGGGGGTGCCAAGTCCATTTCGCGGTGGAGGGTTTCCTTTTGGGGGGGGGGGGTTCAGACCAAGATGAGCTGGCGTAGCCCGCTCACCTCACAGTACTCGAGATAACCTCTCGGAATCAAGGTTCAGAGCTGTCCAGTGCCACGATGATCCCACGATGGCCGTGGTAGCGGATCTGACACTTGGAGAGTTTCTTTGGTTTTTTTTAACTCGTGACCACCAAGTTCCACCAAGTGTCCATCGAGAGTACACGTAGCAGGTCATGGGTCAGTGACATTTCGCTGTGGAGGGTTTCGCGGAGGCTGCCAGAAGAGACGTGGGAAATTTCGCGGACAATCCCAGAGACAAGGGAAGCGTATTAAGGGGCATAGACCCTGGGCCTGGGGGGGCGCTCAATTCCCCCAAATCCACAGCATCGTCCAGCCCGGGGCAGTAGGAGCACATCACATGGAGGGCCTGGGGACGGTGAGGCATGCGCATACCGACACGGCACACGAAAGGTCAGAGGGCGGTGCGCCGGCGGGCGGTGGCGACGGCCGCACGGACGTAGGCCCGGGGAAGGACGGAAGCGACATGGTCATGCCACGCGGACCTACCGTTGGACTGCGAGGCAGTCATCAGGTGCGGTGGTGGGGCGAGGAGGGGGGGGGGGAAGGGGACAGGGCAGGGCGCGAGGGACGAATGCTGCAAGGGCAAGGCCCTACAGACAGACCCCGCCCCATCCAATACGCCGGCCCGGGCTGACGGGCTGAAGGCCCTTGTGGGCGGGGGGGGGGGGGGGAGGAGGGGGCCAGCGGGCCCCGCCTCAGCGCTGCCGCCGCCGTGACAATGCCGAACGCGACCTCCGCAGCGGGTCCATGAGCTGCGTCTTGGGCCTCACTGCACAGGCCCGCACGGAGGGTGAGACAGGCATTTGTGTGACCCCCCCCCGTCTCGCAGGGGGAGGGGGGGGAGGGCGCAGTCGCGGGGTCTGAAGGTGGACCGGCCCTCGCCCACTTATAATGGGCCCCGGCGCCGCCGTCGACGGCGACCGACCAGGGGCTCGGGGACTGAACCCCGTAAAGAATTCGCGGGGGCTGACGGGGGCAGCGGCGCTGCAGAAGGGCCGCACACTTCCCGGGGCACAAAGGCTGCGGCCCCTCTGGCCTGGGCTGCGCCATGCGCTGTACCCCCCCGACCAGCCATGCACCCGAACAAGGCTGGGGCCTTGCGGCAAAGGCTAAGGAAGTCGCTGAAAAAGGGCGGGCTGCCGGGAGGGCCTGCACGACTACGGGCGTGATATGGGGATGGGGCAGGGGGGTGGGGAAGGGGAGCAGCGGAGGGCACACAGGGGCCCGGTGGCACGGGGGCGCGGGGGTTGGGGTCGACTGCCCAGGGCATGCGGCGGGGGTACCATTGGGAATCACAGTGGCCCACTGCCATCATACAACCGCTGGACTGGGCAGGGATGCGACCCTAAAACACAACCATCCGTCCAGCGAATGGCGTCCGATTCCACTTTGGTCACTGGAACTGGAAATGGAACCAAGCCGGGGCGAACTACAGCACCTACGACCAGGTTTTGTTTGGTGGGGCATTCTGCCCACGCATGCCTTCCAGGCTATGGCCCTGTTGTATGCTGATGCGGCTGTCCCATGTGCCACCTCACACCCTGTCACACCCAGACCTCTGCGCCCGGGGCAATCCGGTCCCGTCCGATGCCGTCGGATCACGTCTGGTCATGCGTGACGCGATGTGCCGGACACCAACGGCTGATCCGGCGGCGTGTGAATGCACCTCCGGAGAGACCGTCCCATGAAACCCGGACCACCTCAAAAGCACCCCAACACCCGCCGTCCGGCGCGCCCTGGGCCTCGGCGGATGGCCCCGCCCTCGCCCCGGGCCCTCATCAGCGCCCCCTCGGCCGCCGCAGACGGCCTCGCTACAATGCGCATGACACGGATTTGGGGATCGTCAGGTCATCATGTGCCAAGCCGATGACTGCGGGGCCGAAGGCGCGGGGCGCTGTCTGCCAGACACACAGCGCCCACCGCCCGAGGGGGGGGCGCTGACCCGGGGCCGGGGGTGGGGGCAGTGCCGTGGGGCCTTACGAGGGGCTGGACGGCCCGGCCCCCGTCCAGCGCCCGGAGGCCGGGCCCCGCGCGGCGCCGGGGCCCGGGGCCGCGCCGGCGGGTGGGTCCCACTCCCGCGCGGCGGAGTCCCGCGACGACTGCGAGCGGTCGCTCAGGAATTGGATGGGCCGCGACGCCGACCGCGCGAGGCCGCGGAAGCTGAGGCTCGAGGACAGGCTGCGGCGCCGCACAGGCCCCCCCTCGTCGCCGAGCCCCGCCGGGTAGTACGGCGTGGGGGGCCCGCTCTCGGCCTCGGGGGCCGGCAGCTCGGGCCCCGCCTCCGTTGCCCCCGGGATCTCGATCTCGACCATCTGCAGCGAGTGTGACCGGCGGTACTGCAGCCCCGGGGACTTGCCGAACTGCAGCCGCGGGGACTTGCTGGAGCGCAGGCCGGGGGTGAAGGACCGCCGCGGCGCCGGGAGCGGCGAGAGCTCCGACCCCCGCGGCGAGTCCAGCGCGGCCTCGGACTGCGAGAGCTGGTCGAGGTCCGGCCCCGCCGGCGGCGCGTGCCGCGGCGACGCCTCCGGCGCCGTGCGGGAGCGGAGCCCGGCGCCGCCGCCGCTGAAGGGGCTGTTGGGCGGGGGCCCCCACTCCGACGCCGCGAGCATGTCCCGGACGCCCGGGGGGACGGGCAGCGGGGGCCGCGAGCGCGGGGGCCCGGCCGCGGGGGCGTCCGGGGCGGGGCCCGCCGCCGCCTCGTCGCCGCCGCCGGCGTCGGCGGCGTCGGGCCCCGCGCCCTCGTCCGGGGCGTCCGGGGGCGGGGCGAGGGGGGCGGGCGGGAGGCCCGGGTGGGGGGTCGTGGGGTGGGGGGTGTTGGGGGGCGCGTCCCCGGGCCCGGACCGCGGCGACGCCATGGCCTCCACGAAGAGGAAGTCCCGCCCGCCCGCCGCTTTGGGCGCGCGCTCCGACGGCGGCGGGGCCTCCGCGTCGTCGTGGGCCGACACCTCCAGAACGGGGACGGTCTCCGGAGCGGCCGCGCCGGCGTCCGCCTGCGGCGCCGGTTCGGCGATGGCGAGTTCGTCGGGGAGGTCGCCGACCTCCAGCACGGTGCACGCCGCCGCGTCGTCCGCGCGCGCCCCCTCCGCCGTCTCCGCGGCGTCGCGCGCGCGCATCGCGCTCTCCGATGCCGCGGGGCGCGCCGGGGGCTTGGCGCCGCGCGGCGCGCCGGGGTAGGGGCTGTTCGGGGGGGCGTTCGCGTCGCTGAGGACTTCGAAGGGGAACTCCGGGTCCACGGCGGACATGAACAGCAGCCCCGCCGACCGCGACGGCTTCCGGTTGACGGGGTCACCGGGGGCCCGCGGCAGCGGCAGTTTGCCGGCCTCGTCGAACTCCAGCACGACGTCGCCGCGGTCCACGGGGTCGTCGGGGGCGGCGGAGGCCGACGCGCGCGCGCTCGGCTCCGCGGGTGCGGCCTCGTCCGCGTCCGGGAGCGTCGGGGCGTCGAACTCGATCACGACGTCGCGCTTGTCCACGACCACCGATCGCTTGGCGCGGGGGGGCGAGGCCTTGCCCTTGCCCTTGGCCTTGCGCGGGACGTTGGGGCTGCCGAAGAACTCGGAGTCGGTGAGGGCGGCCATCGCCATCGCGGGGGGGGCGAGGCGCGGGGACGCGGGGCCGGGGGAGCCGCGCGCGCGCGGCGGCGGCGAGGGCCCGCGCCGGCCGGGGCGCGGGGAGCCGGGCAGGCGCGGGGGCGGGCGGTGCGGGTTGGCGCTCAGCACGAGGCGCGCGGTCAGCGTCCCGGCGGCGCCGGGGATGGTCTCGAGGGACTCCACCACCGCGACGTCGGAGTTGCAGAGGTCGTCGAGGACGGCGAACGAGAGGAGGTTGTTGAGGTCCAGGCGAATGGCCGCGCTGTTCGGGTCGACGGCGGAGAACTCCGCGACGGACACGTGCTTCCCGTCGCCGCCGACGATCTGGCGCAGGGCGTCGTCGAGGTGCGGCGCGAGGCCGGGCTCGGGCGGGGGGTGGGCGCGGGGGGAGGCCTGGGAGCTCATGGGGGGGCTCTGGTCCGGGGACAAGAGGAGGGGGGAGAGGGCCCCGGCGGCGGCGTGGGCCGGGGACGAGGCGGCCATTGTGGTCTCGATCATTGAGATGTGGTCGATGGTTGAGTAGAACTGGCCCAGTTCCGGGGTCCCGTACAATGTGCTCGTGACCTGACGTGCGCAAGTGGGACGTGGCTCTGCAGCCGGGGTGGCGCTGCAGGAGGGAGGGCAGGAGGGAGATGGTGTTGACCCCTGACACAACCACCAGCGGCACCCTCTGCACCCATCACCCCACCCCACCCCACACCGCACCGCCCCACACCGCCCCACACCGCCCCACACCGCCCTGCCCCACACCGCACCGCCCCACACCGCCCCACACCGCCCTGCCCCACACCGCACCGCCCCACACCGCCCCACACCGCCCCACACCGCCCCACACCGCCCCACACCGCCCCACACCGCCCCACACCGCCCCACACCGCCCCACACCGCCCCACACCGCCCCACACCGCCCCACACCGCCCCACACCGCCCCACACCGCACCGCACCACCGCCACGCCACGCCCCGCCCCACACCGCCCCACACCGCCCCACACCGCCCCACACCGCCCCACACCGCCCCACACCGCACCGCACCACCGCCACGCCACGCCCCGCCCCACACCGCCCCACACCGCCCCACACCGCCCCACACCGCCCCACACCGCCCCACACCGCCCCACACCGCCCCACACCGCCCCACACCGCCCCACACCGCCCCACACCGCCCCACACCGCCCCACACCGCCCCACACCGCCCCACACCGCCCCACACCGCACCGCACCACCGCCACGCCACGCCCCGCCCCACACCGCCCCACACCGCCCCACACCGCCCCACACCGCCCCACACCGCCCCACACCGCACCGCACCACCGCCACGCCACGCCCCGCCCCACACCGCCCCACACCGCCCCACACCGCCCCACACCGCCCCACACCGCCCCACACCGCCCCACACCGCACCGCACCACCGCCACGCCACGCCCCGCCACGCCACGCCACGCCACGCCACGCCACGCCACGCCACGCCACGCCACGGCATGGCATGGCACGGCACGGCACGGCACGCCACGCCACGCCACGCCACGCCACGCCACGCCACGCCACGCCACGCCACGCCACGCCACGGCACGCCACGCCACGCCACGCCACGGCACGCCACGCCACGCCACGGCACGCCACGCCACGCCACGCCACGGCATGGCACGGCACGCCACGGCACGCCACGGCACGGCACGCCACGGCACGGCATGGCATGGCACGGCACGGCACAGCAGACCACACCTCGAAGACGGTGTTGAGGCGGAAGATGACTTCGTTCTCGTCAGGGAACAGCGAAAAGCGACTGATGGCCCGGGCGGAGGTGCTGTGGAGGAAGAACATTGTCCCCTCCCCCCGGGTCATGAAGCGCATGGCATTCTCTTTGGAGGCCGAGGCACTGGAGAACGCCGGCCAACACACGCGCTGGCCCGTCCTGCACATGAGCGGCAGGGCGCAGTGCCAGACCACGGCACTGGTCTGGGGGCATGGCACGGCAAAGAGGGGGGGCGCGGCATGGCACGTGAAGAGCGCCCAGACCCGCACACAGGCCAGGGCAGAGGGGCGACAATCCAGGCGCCGAAGGCTTGCAACGCCCCTTGCCTTTGTGGCCCCTGTGCACAGGGACAAGGGCATGTGCCAAGTTTGGCCATTCCACATTTGGCCCGGTCCTAACGTCCCCCGGGCAGGGCTGAATTAGAAGGGGGTGTTGGGGGGGTGGGGGGTTTGGGCTTGGGGGGGGTTTGGGCTTGGGGGGGGGGGTGGTACACCATTGACATTGCGACAACAAACACCCAAACCCCCTGGGTTGGTAAAACACTTGGGCAAAAGCACAGCACGCTTCTGGGATTGAGGCTGGGATGCAAGAAGACTTGCTGCAGCCTTCTGTGCAAGATTGTGGGATTGCAACTTCTTGCTAGAGAGGCGGTCCTCATACCTGAAAAACTGGATGGCTGATATCAGCGCACCAGTTTCAACAGGCGCTGGCAATTTGACATTAACCTTCAAAAACTTTTACATGGGTGCCTGAAAGGAATGGGAAAATGAAGCAACAACCCAGGGCCCCCCACAGAAGTTGGTCTTTGACCCTCAATGGATGAGATGAACCCGCAGTACCTCGAAAAATTGAAAAAAAAAATCGTCAACACGTTTCCCTGATTTTTTCGAAACTTGAATGGGGTGTTGGTGGGGAGGAGGGGGGTCCAGGGGGGGGGGGGTCCAGGGGGAGGTGGGGTACAACACCATTGCCAAAACCGATACTCTAATTCAGGCCTGCCCCCGGGATGACCATTGGGTCGAATTGCTCTGAAAATGCCATGTGAACTAAAGCGGCAGCAAGAGCAGGGGGGGCATCAAGGGAAACACGGCACACCCCCAGCGGCCGACGCGGGTTGACCGCAGAATGCAGGGTCCTGGGCAAGCGAGGGACAGGATTCCAGGCACCAAACCAGTCACCCCATCGGCGGGGGACATCAACCCACGCCCCGGATCAGAACATGCGCGTGCTCCGACGGTGACGTGGATGCTGGTGGTTTTTTTTGGGGGTGGGGGGGGGTGACCAGCAGCGGCCCATCCCAAGCAGTTCAATGTGGAAGGCGGATGGAGAGGTGCCGTGGGGGGGCGGAGGGCGGGTCATTGCAGCCACGTGCAGAGTGCGTCGGGGACGTCCCGGGGACCGTGTACCGTTCCACATCCCGCCCCCTTCGCAGTGCCTGTGTCCCGTCCCATGCGCCGCCCCTGCCCGCACCGGTACCGCCGGTGCACTCTGCAGCCGCACCCCCCCCCCCCCCACGGGGCGAGGCTCACAGGAGGGACGCCCTGCCCTATGTATTCTGATTGCGTAGGCCCCTGTCATGTGTGTGTGATGGCGGGAACCGGCACCGAGCCAAGGGGCGGCAACACCACCACCGCAAGAGGGACCCAGCGCGGGTTGCGCTGTGCACGTCACAAGCCTCTGGGCATCTGGATGCCCCAATGTCAGGGGGTTGACGACAGAGGCCGCCTGCCGGCCCCCCGGCGGTGGCCGGCAGCCAAACCGCCCCGGGGCTGTGGATGGTGGACCACCGAAATGGATGGGTTTTGGCGGTGAACCGACAAATGGTTGGCCGGTAACCGCCGGCCCCGGGGCGTGTGTGTTCCTCTGTATCCGCTGATGCATCGCAAATGGACCAAAAACAAGGGGTGAATGTTACCCAAAAGTGGGCACCCAAGACCTAATTCTTGCAAAAAAAAAAATGAATGAATGAATGAATGAATGAATGAAGGGAGGAGAGAAAAGAAAAGAAAAGAAAAGAAAAGAAAAGAAAAGAAAAGAAAGAAAGAAAAGAAAAGAAAAAAAAGGAGTTTGTGACAGCCTGCGACGGATCCAATTGTCCTTTTAGGGGCCGTCCGCGGCTTTCCAACGCGCCCGGCCTTCCCCTCCACCCCCACGATATGTCAGAGACCGCCCCCTGACGCCGGCAGGGCCTGGGGGCGTCCCTCATGAGCGCCCCGACGGTCGCTCACG
>OZ038380.1:163822871-163987871 GCA_964036045.1 Eutreptiella sp. 'Long Island Sound 2002'
CACCACACAACACAAACACAACACAACACAACACACAACACCGCATCGCACCGCACCGCACTGTAGCACATAACACAACACAAGACAACGCACTGCCCCGCCCTTGCCCCACCCCGCCCCGCGCCCACACCCCACCACACCCCACAATGCAGCGCAACACAACAAAAGCAACACACACAACACGACCACAACACGACCCCACACCACAACAACAAAAACGTCACAACGCAACACACCACGCCACGCCACGCCACGCCACGCCACGCCACGCCACGCCACGCCACGCCACGCCACACCACGCCACAGCAGAACATCTCAAACCCCAGCTCTAAGCACAAAACCCAATCTCCCCGTCCCACACATACCGAAGAAGCGCCACTTCGACGCCGGGCGCTCGCAGACGGGGCACGCGTACTCCACGTCCTCGCGCATCCAGTACACCCCAAAGCCCACCAGCACAACCCCCCCCACAGCCGCCAGGACCAGCCAAATCCACAGGAGCAGCGACGTGTCGGCCTCGCGGTGCTGCAGCGAGCCCACGGCGAAGAACAGGGCCAGGCCCCACCACCAGCAGGTACAGGGCGGCCGCCAGGGTGACCTCCAGCCAGGGCCCTGGGGCGGGTGGGGTGCCGCAGCCACCGCCCGTAGTGGGGCTTGCCGACGGGGGCGCCGGGCGTGCCACCAGCCCAGGCCCGCGCAGCACGGGAGGCACAGCAGCCCAAGCAGGAACAGCACCCACAGCAGGAGGGTGCTGAGCTCGTGCACCACCTCCACCTCCACGGACCCCTCCGTGGGCCCGGGCACTCGCGGCGCCCAGGCCGGCGCGGTCCGCCGCCTCCAGCGGCTGCAGCCGGCGGCCGGCGAGGGCCGCGGCCGGGGTGTAGAGGACGAGCAGCTCGACGTCGGGGGTCGACCCCAGGGGCCATGGCCGCCGTCCGGCCCACGTCGCGGGCCCCGTACTCGAGGGTGCAGGCGGGGCAGGCCGGGCACCCGGGGGCGGTGGCCTTGCAGCCGGACCGCACCTGGATCTGCAGGGCCCCCGGGAGGCGGATGATCTGTGGGCGGGAGGAGGGGGCGCATGGCACAACGCAGCGGAAGGCCCCGCGGCCCTGCCCCTTCGGTGCGGCACAGTCTTGACGCTGGAGCACCTTCCGGCTGACGCGTGTTCGTTGGGAACCCCCCACCCACAACATGACCCCCTCCCGAAGCGACATTTCCCCACATTTTCCTCCACTTTCCCCCATTTTCCTGCATTTGTCCCGATTTCTCCGCGTTTCCCCCATTCCCCATTTTCCCCCCGTTTTCCACTGCCTTCTGCAAATGGCGAGACGAAGGCACAAGCACCAGGCACAAGGCACCATTTCCCCCCAATTTCCCCCATTTTCACTCCATTTCCCCCCATTTCCCCCCCATTTCCCCGGTTTCTTCAGCTCGGTTCAGTGCGCCGGGATGCAGTTCACTGCCTGTGCTGCCCGGAAGTTCGATGGCTGGGGGCAGGGCAATGACCCCTCGCCCCTTTTCCCACGGTACATCAGCGGTCACATGTTGGGCCATCGGTTGTGCAAACATTCAGGAAAAGGCTCACGTGTTGGGGGGGGGGGGGGTTGGCACAAGGCGTTGGGGGGGGGGGGGGGAGTCCGGGGTACGCCACGCTCTTCAAGCGCTGGCCTGCCCACGGGGGACCCCTGTGGCCCCTACCCCAGCCAGGGCGGTCCTTAGGGAGAACAAGAAAAGGGTTTGGAACGCCAACACGAACGAACGGTCACGGGGTCGCTCTCTCTGCTTCGTGGTCAAGACATGGGCAAGATATACACGACAGTGAACAACGGTTGGCGGTTGGTGGCGGTTGGCGGTTGGCGTTTGGCGGTTGGCGGTTGGTGGCAGTTGGCTGTGAGCCGTGGGGCGTTGGTGGTCCCCAGGGGCTGTCCTCAAGGGCTGTCCCGAACAAAAAATTCAGAGTTCTGCCGGACCGACCTGACCCCCGCCCCGCGCCCCCGGTGCAGTACCTTGAAGACGATGCGCTTGCGCAGGAACATGTGGACCCGCGCGTGTTCATGCTGACGGCCTCGACGCAGGGGCTTGTGGGCAGCCGGAAGGCCACCCGCCCGCCCGCCGCGGAGGGCAGGGGGGTCAGGGAGCTGCACAGGGGCAGCCCCTGGGTCGCGGTGGGGCTGGCGGTGGCGGTGGGGGCGGGGTGAGGGTGGCGGTGGGGACGGGCGTGGGGGTGCTGCTCGGGAGGAGGGTCGCGGTGGTGGTGGGGAGGGGCGTGGGGGTCGCGCTCGCGGTGCGGCTGCCGGTGCGCGTCGGGGGGGCGGTGGGGGTGGGGGGTGTGGGAGCGGAGGCGGTAGGTGCAGGTGCGGGGGTGCGTCTCCGTGGGGGTGCGGGTGGCGGTCGCGGTGCGGGTGCGGAGGCGGTGCGGGAGCCGGTGGCGGTGGGGGGTGCGCGTGGGGACGGGGGTCGCCGACGGCGTCGGGGGTCGCGGTCGGGAGGAGGCTGGCGGTTGGGGTGGCGGTTGCGGTGCGGGTCGCGGTGGGGGAGGCGGTCGGCGACGGGCTGAGGGAGGGCGTGGCGGTGGACGTGACGGAGGGGGTGGGGGTCCGGGTGGGGGTGGGGGTGGCGGTGGCGGTGGGGGTGGCGGAGGCCGTCGCGGAGGCCGTGGGGGTGGCCGTGCCCGTGCCGGTGGCGGTGGGGCTGGCGGAGGCCCAGGGCGTCCCGGAGGGGGTGCGGGACGCGGTGCAGGTGGCGGTGTTGTTGGGGGTGGCCGTGGCGGTGGCCGAGCACGTGGGGGTGCCCGTGCCGCTGCGCGTGCGGGTGGTGGTCGCGGAGGGGGAGCCGGTCGTGGAGGGCGTCGGGGAGCCGCTGCGGGTGGGGGTGAGGGTGCGGGTGGGGGTGCGGTGCGGGTGCGGGTGGGGGTGGGGGGACGGGGTCGGGGACGCGGTGGCGGTGCGGCTGGGGTCGCGGTGGGGCTCGCGGTGCCGGTTGCGGTGGCCGTGAGGGTGCGCGTGCCGGTGCGCGTGCCGGTGGGCGTGGGGGTGCGGGAGGGGGTGGGGGTGGCGGTGGCGGTGGGGGTGGCCGACGCCGTGGGGGTCGCGGTGGCCGGTGGAGGTCGGCGTGGGGCTGCGGGTGGGGGAGCCCGTGGGGGTCGGGGTGCGGGTGGGGCTGACCGTCGCGGTGGCGGAAGCGCGTGCAGGAGGGCGTCAGGGTGGCGGTGTGCGTGGGGGTGGCGGTGCCCGCTGGCGGTGTGGGTGGTGGTGGCGCTGCCGGTGGCGGTGCTGGTGGGCGAGGGGGTGAGCGTGACGGTGCGGGAGGGCGAGCGGGTGCGGGTGCCCGTGGCGGTGCCGGTGGCGGTGCCGGACGCAGTGGGGGTGTGTGTGCCTGTGGCGGTGCAGGAGGGGGAGTGCGTGGCGGACGGGGTGGAGGGAGGACGTGGCGGTGGCGGTGGGCGAGGGGGAGCGGGTGCGGGTGCCCGTTGGGGTCGCAGTGCCGCTGCCCGTCGCGGTGGCGGTGTGCGTCGCGCTGGCGGTGGAGGTGGCGGAGTGCGTGGTGGACGGGGTGAAGGAGGAGGAGGGGGTGGCGGTGCGCGAGGGGGAGTGGGTGCAGGTGTCCGTCGGGGTCGAGGTGATGCTGCCGGTTGAGGTGGCGGTGTGCGTCGCGCTGGCGGTGGAGGTCGCGGAGTGCGTGGTGGACGGGGTCATGGAGTGGGTGCGCGTCGCGCTCGGGGTCAGGGTTTCGGAGTAAGAGCCTGTGCCGGTGGTGGTGGAGGTCGTTGTCAGAGTAGGGGACTGTGTGCCAGTGGCGGTGGCGGTTGGGGTCGTGCTGGCGGAGGGGGTCAGTGTGGTGCTGCCGGTCGGGCTTGGGGTGCCAGACAGGGTGACTGTGGACGTTGGGCTGGCGGTGGGGCTGGGGGTGGTGGACGCAGTGCAAGAAGGCGTGCACGAGGGGGTTGGGGTGAGGGTTGCGCTCCTGCTTGCACTGGTACTGGGGGTCGGGCTCGTGGTTGTACTTGGGGTTGGGGTGGAGGTTGGGGTGGAGGATGGGGTGAAGGTGGGGGTGTACGAGTCTGTGGGCGGTACAGTGAGACTGAGAGTCGGGGTGGCGGTCAGCGTCGAGGACATTGTGGCCGTGGTTGTCCCAGTCGGGGACATGGAGGGCGTGGAGCTGGGGGTGGGGGTGGCGGAGGGGGTGCCCGTCCCGGTGCGAGAGGGGGTGGCGGAGGCCGTGGGCGAGGGGGTGTGGGTCGGGGTGGTACTGCCAGTGGGCGTGGCGGTGGCGGTGGGGGTGAGGGTTGGGGTGCGGGTCGGACTGCCCGTGGCAGAACGGGTGCAGGAGGGGGTCGGGGTGATGGTGCTGGTCAGAGTCGGGGTGGCGGATGGGCTGGGGGTGGGGCTTGGGGTGGGGCTGGGGGTGGGGGTGGGGGTGTACGTCGCGGACAGGGTCGGCCCCTGGGTGCAGGTGGAGCTGCCAGTGGCGGACGGGGAACTGGTGCCCGTGGGCGTGGGGGTGGCTGTCGGGCTCGGGGTGCCGGTCGGGGTCGGGCTGGGGGTGGCGGTGGGCGTGGACGTGGGTGTGGGAGAGGGTGTTGTGGTGGTGGTGAGGGTGGGGGTTTGGGTGGGGGTGTGGGTGGGGGTGGGGCTGGAGGTCGCGGTGGGGGTGGGGGTGTCGGTCGGGCTGTCCGTGGCGGGGGCGGTGAGCGTGACGGGGGCGCTGGGGGTCGCCGACGGTGTGGGGGTCGGGGTCGCGCTGGGGGTGGGGGTGGCAGAGGGAGTGGGACTCGCGGTGGCGGAGAAAGAGGCGGTCAGGGTGCGGGTGGAAGTGGCGGAGCCGGAGGGGGTGGCGGACGGGGTGGGGGTGGAGCTGGCGGTGGGTGTGGGCGTGCAGGTCAAGGTAGGGATGGAGGTGCAGGTGGGGGTGACGGTCTGGGTCTGCGACATACTGGCGGATGGGGTCGCGCTGCTGGTGCCAGTCGGTGTGGGAGTGGGAGTGGGCGTGTCCGTCAGTGAAGATGATGGGGTGTGGGTGGGGGTTGGGGTTGGGGTGGGCGATTTGGTGAGGGGAGCGGTGGTGGTGGGCCGTAAAGTCGTGGACAAGGTCGGGCTCGCGGAGCACGTGGCGGTGGAGGTGGGGGTCGGGGAGCGGGTGGGGGATTGGGTCGGGGTGAGGGTGCTGCTGGGCGTGGGGGAGGGCGTCGCAGTGGGGACGGCGGTGCAAGTGGTGGTCATGGTCGGAGTCGGAGTCGTGCTTGCGGAGGGAGTCATGCTGTTCGTGTCGCTGGGAGTGGCAGTGGGAGAGGGGGTCACGGTTGTCGTGGCACTGGAGGTTGGGGTCGCGGTGGCGCTGGGCGTGGGCGTCGACGTCAGAGTGGGAGTGACGGTGGCCGTCGGTGTCGGCGTTGCCGTGGGAGTTGGGGTGGAACTGGCGGTGGGGGTCGCGGTGCTGGAAGGCGTCGAAGAGGCAGTGGGGGTGGCCGTGGTGGTGCCGCTGCAAGTGGGGGTCCAGGTGGGGATGGGTGTGCAAGTGGTGGTCTGGCTGGGGGTCGGCGAACCGGTGGAGGAGGGGGTGGGAGTGTGCGTAGGGGTGGGGGTGCCGGATGGTGTGGGGGTGCCGGTGCCCGTGGGCGTGGGCGTGACCGTCGCGGTCGGGGTAGACGTTGGTGTCGGGGTGGAGGTCGGCGTGAGAGTGGGAGTCGTGCTGAGGGTCACCGTCAGAGTTGGGGTCACAGTGGCAGTGGGCGTGGGTGAGAGCGAGACGGTTGGGGAGGGAGTGGGACTGGGGCTATCTGTGAGCGTGGGCGTGGGGGTTTGGGTGTGCGAGGGAGTGGAGCTGCGGCTGAGAGAAGGTGTGGGAGTAGGGGAGGGGCTGGCAGTGGGGGTCGAGGTCGAGGAAGCGGTGAGGGAGGGACTGGGTGTGGGGCTCGTGGTCGGGGTGGACGTCGGGGTGGACGTCGGGGTGAGGGTTGGGGTGGGGCTAGGGCTGGGGGTGCACGTGGCGGTGGGGCTGGCGGTGGCGGTGGCGCTTTGGGTCGGGGTCGGGGAGGGGCTGGCAGTGGGGGTGCCCGTGGCGCTGGGGCTGGGGGTGTAGGACGGAGTGGGCGTGGCGGACCGGGTGGGGGACGGGGTCGGGGACGGGGTCAGGGACGGGGTCGGGCTGAGGGTTGCGGTGGGGCTGGGCGTGGCGCTCGGGGTGGGGCTGGGGGTCTGCGTCGGGGTGGCGCTCGCGGTGGGCGTGGGAGTGGGGGAGGGGCTGGCGCTGGGGGTCGGGGTCCAGGTGGGGATGACGGTGATGGTGTTGCTGGAGGTGGGGCTGGGGGTGGCGGTGGGCGAGGGGGTGGCGGTGGGGGTGGGGGTGGGGGTGGCGGTGGGGGACGCGCTGGCGGTGGGGGTGGGGCTCAGGGAGGGCGTGGGGGTGGGGGTGGGGCTGGGGCTGGCGCTGGGCGTCGGGGTCCACGTGGGGATGTACGTGATGGTGCCGCTGGGCGTGGGGCTGCTGGTGGGGCTGGGGGTCTGGGAGGGGGTGGGGCTGGAGGTGGCGGACGGGGAAGGGGTCGCGCTGGGCGTCGGGGACGCACTGGCGGTGGGGGTGGCGGTGGGGATAGTCGTCAGGGACGCGGTGGGGGAGGGGGTCTCGGAGGGCGTCGGGGTGGCGGAGTAGGTGTGCGTGAAGGTGAGCCGGCCGGTGGGGGTGGGGGAGCGGGTGGAGGACAGGGTCCGGGTGGCGGTGGGGGTGGGGGTGTGGGTGGGGGCAGGGGTCGCGCTGGGGGTCGGGGTGCGGGTGCCCGTGGGGGTGGCGCTCACGGACGGGAGGCCGGTGGGGGGGAGGGTCTGGGAGGCCGTGGCCGTCGCGGTGGCGCTGCGGGTGCCCGTGCGCGTGCGGGTGGGCGTCGCGGTGGCGCTCGCGGAGGGCGTCGCGGTGGCGGTCCGGGTCGGCAGGGCCGTGCCGGTGGGGGTCGTGCTGGCGGAGGCGCTGGGGGTGGCCGTCGGGGTGGCCGTCCGGGTCGGGGACGGCGTCGCGGTGCGGGTGGCGGTCGGGCTTTGGGAGGGGGTGCGCGAGGGGGTCGGGCTGGGGGTGGGGGTGGCGGTGGGGGCGGGGGTGCGCGTCGGGGAGCGGGTCGGGGTCGGGGTGCCGCTGGGGGTGCGGGTCGGGGAGGGGGTGGCGGTGGGGCTGGGGGTGGCGGCCTGCGGGGCCATGGCCCGGGCCTTGGCGCGCGCCGGGCCGGGCCGGGCGGCAGCCGCGTGGTCACCCGGGGCTCGGCCTCGGCCCCGCGGCGCTGGTGCTGGGCGCTGGAGGGGGCCCCCGCCCTCCGCCTCCGGACCACCGCCCCGGCCGCCCTCGCGCTCGTGGCCGGGCCCGCCCGCCGCCTTGACGACGGGCGGGGCCGGGGGGCGGCGCGCGTGCGGCGGCCCGACGCCGTCGTGCCAGACCGCGGGGCCCGGGGCCGGGGGCACAGAGAAGCGCGGGCCCCGGTCGTGAACGGCGGCGAGAGGGAGGACCAGGGCGGACGCCGCCGACACGGAGATGGACAGGGGGCCGCCGCGGCGCCCGGGGCCGGGGGCGTGGACGGCCTCGAAGGCGTAGTCGGAGGGGGCCAGGCACGCGGCGACGGAGTAGTTGGAGTGGGGCCGCAGGGCCCCGGGGGCGGCGTGCAGGGGCGGGCAGGTGGCGCGGAGGGCCCAGCCCACGGCGTCCCCGTCGTGCTGCGTGGCGATGTGGAGGGCGACGGGGGTGCAGCCGGGGGTATCGACGTTGACTTGGCAGGTGCCTGGGCAGCGGCACAGGGGGATGGCACGCTGAGAGGGGGGGGCGGGGGGGACGGGGGGGGGGGTTGGAGTTGGATTTGGGGGCCGATCTTTGGGCTCACAGGACGCCTGGGGTGACGCACAATGGTGCTCCTGACGACACTGCATATCAGCCGGCCATGCCATACAGGCGGGTCCTTAAGAGGGGGGAAAAAGTGTTCGTGAACGGCAGTTTTGGAAAAAGACCACGTGTAGCTCATATCTTCCACCATGGTGGGTGGCGATTGGCGGCTGGCGGCTGGCGGCGGCTGGCGGCTGGCGGTTGGCGACTGGCAGTTGGTGGTGGTTGGTGGTTGGCGGTTGGTGGTCCCTTGGGACGGTGCTTCACAAAAAAAAAATCTAGTTCCCAAAGGACCCCCCTGATGCCATATGATGCACCCCCAGGGCCCTCGACGGACCCTCTGCGCCCTCCGCGTTCCCGGGCCGGGGGGGGGGGGCGGTGGTGGCCCGGGCCCCGGGGCCGTTGTTAGGGCGCCCCGGACTCGTGGCCCATACCCTCCGGCGCGCTGTCCCCCGCCCCTGCCCACGTTCCTACACTACCCCTGCCCTCGCTCCTTCCTCTCCCCACGCCCCTGCCCGTGTACCCGCCTCGGCCCCTACTCCCACACCCGCACCCGCTGTGGCCCCTACTCCTGCCCTCATCCCGATCCTCGTTAGAGAGGGAGGGGAGGGGGAGAGGGGGGGGGGGGTTGGCACAAGGCCTGGGTATCTATTGGCCCCTCACCACTGCTCATTCTGACCCTCTGTGGGCCCGAACGTGTTTTGGTTGTGTCAACGGAGCCCCCGGATGACTTGTCCTGTTTGACTACTCCGGGGGGTCGGGGGGGGGGGAGGGGCGATGGTGCCTTGCCCAAGGGATGGGCCCAAACACCATGCAAATGCACAATTGTCACCAAACAAGGGGCCACTTTGCCCGGGGGGCGGTGCACTCAAGGAGCCAGAGAAAATTTTTCGTCGGCCAAAAGGCCCAAAAAAATTTTACCCAATTGCCTCAGGGGATTTGGGGGGGGGGTGGGCTGATGGTGGGTCCGAGGAAAGAGAGCAATGGTCGATACTCATTGCCTGAATGCCCCCGCCGCAGGCACTTCCCTCCGCTAGTCCAATATGCATTCCATCCTCAGCCACAGCTATCAACAGCGGTTAACAGACATTATGTACACAGCGTATCAGCAACACCAAGGGCTGTACGAGTCAAGTACCCTGCCCCCCCCCCCCCATGTCCATCCTCCCCCCAAGGGACGACGCGCCCCCCCCCCCCCCCCCCCCCCCCCCCGGGGACGGACACCACACAACAATAACCTGAATTCTAGTATACCGAATTAAATGTTTCTTCAGCGCCTTCGGCGCCTGTGATTCCCGATTGATTTCTTATCTTCATGGGCCAAGCGACGCCCCCCGCCCCCTGGGGGGGGGGGATGGACAGGGGGGGGGGGGGGGGCTGGACAAGGGGGAGGGGGGGGCGATGGACAACCCGTTGCAGAACCAAGTGGCTGAAGACTCTCTAACTATCCCACCGCTCCTTTGGCCTGTGAGACGGCGACACGAGAAATCAGGCACAGAAAAAAATAGACACGTGTAAAAAGGAAAGGGACTTGTGGGCAGTGGTCACCCAACCCTCAGCACCAAAGACTGGTCACTCGACTACAGACTGTCTGAGGTAGTCTTGTATCGCGGACAGCGGTGCTGAAACCATCCGAGCTGACGGCCCATGAGACGGTGGAGGCCATGTGTCTGCAGTTGAGTCACTTGAAAAATTGGTGTCACTCAAGTCTGCTGTAGTGGAGTCATCAACAAGTTCAAGATTAATAGAGGAAAGGAAGGCCATGGCAGATGCAAGTGGAATGGCGGGAGGTGTGGCGACAGAAAAGTCCACCCGCCGCGTTACACTTTGAAGGGTAAGAGTGAGTGGTGGGTCCAGGGGGGAGGGGGCTCTGGGACCCCCAGCCCCCACCGGTGCTGTTAAGTGAAGGTCTGGTGGGTGGCTTGTGGCACTTGTCGGTGGATGAAGCCATCAAGCAGCGGCTGTGGCCCGCGCTGGAGGTGGGGCATGGGGTTCTGGGGGGGGGGGGGGCAGCGGCAGGTGGTTCCATGGGACCATGACCCGTTCAATCAATGCTCAACCCACGAGGCTCGGCGCCTGTCTGCCTGGGCTCCGCATCGTGCACCTTTGAAACAAGAGGGCCCTGCCATATCCGTGGACCAGGTTGTGGCAGGGGGGCTGGGGGGGGGGGGTAAGGCAAAGTGCAGTACAGGGCGAGCGTGGCACAGGGGACGACCCAACGTGGGGACGTATGGGGGGCACGCATCACGAATGACACGGATGGCAACGCACCTGCGACTTCAATCATTTGGATCACTGCGCATAGCACAACCAAACCATGAAAGATCATGGCAGTTGCTGTGGAGAAGGAAAGGGGCAGTCCTGGCCCGGCCTTCCCAGCGGACCCTACAAAAGGGCCGCCGAAACAAAGCATAGGTACGGGAGATTATCAAATGATGCCCTAATCATGGCTGCTAACGGCTGTTTAAACGACGCCTGATTCACAAAGGCGCCGTCCCACCGTGCTCAAGACTCTGCTGATGCTGGAGCCATGAGGAACTCACTGAGACGTTCCAGTTCGACCAGAATATCCCCTTCAGCCGTCTCACGTTCGGGTGGTGTTCGCTGCTGCCTTCGGGCCCTGCTGCCACGGATGCCCTCAAGGCCTACGTAACTTGATGATGTCCCCATGCACACGTGCGTGTTTGACACAGCCTCCGGTAGCAAATCCGGAAGCACAAGTGACCCCGGTTCAGTGGGTTTTGTGTCTGTGATATGTGCAATTCCAGGATCCTGCGTGTGGGCGCGCAAAGAATCTGGGCTTGGGTTGTTTGTTGCTACCTATTCCGCGCAAAATGCCCCGTCAAACACCAAAAGACCGAAACATCGTCACCGATTGGTGCCCGTGTGAAAACATCCGTGTGAAAACAAATGCCATGCTCCTGTACCTGCAACATTTGTCCTGTTGTGCACACTGGAAAACCCCGTAAGGTGGTCCAACAGACTCAGGGGCCTCACTTGCTGAACCCGTATTGTTGTGGTAGCTATTTTTGTAATGTTTTTCGTATCTGTCTCAACTGTATGGGCTGTCCTGTGCCGGTAAAGACTGCCTGAGGGGGAATCCTTGCACTGCGCGCTACTTTTAGATTATGTTCCACGTGAAGAGCCCACAGGCACGCCCCTTGGAAACACCCTTAGAATTAGGCAACCCAAACTGGACTGGAGGGGGCCTTAAGGGGGGACCTTCCCGGTTCTTGTGTCTCACAAGCACAACACAAACTCAGGCACGTGCTCCATCACTGGCCGCTGGTGGGCTGTGGGTTCAGTATTGTGTGAGTGTCCGTGAGTGTATGGAAACAACTCATCATATAGGGCGGGCGGGCGGGCAGTGACCACCCAAATATAAAAATATTCTGAAATCAGGCATGATCATGCATGGGAAATCTGGCGATTCCCTACCGTGAATCCCTGGTCAACCTCTCTTTTCAACTTGTGGTACAACCACGCTTCCTCATCAGTAGGGATGCGGCCTCGCATAGGGCATTCGACTGTGGTCAAGCAAAAACTGGGCAGTCCGTCTCGTCAACTTGACGGGCCACGCCAAAGCATGGGAGTCCATCACCCCAACTCAAGGGCCCACACCAAAGTGTGGGAGTCCATGGTGAAAGTGAGCAAAAAAAATGAGAAAAGGGGTGGAAATGGGTGAAAGTGGGTGAAAATCCAAAAATGCCATATCCCCCATGTGGAAGAAGCATCAAAACCTACGCTAGGGGCAACAATGGTGCCCCTAGTATCACAAAGTATGCGTCTCCAGTACGGCTAGACGCCCAAATAGTTGCACTGCGCCCGCACTGCACGCGCACTGCGCTAAGGGCGCCCCCTGAGGCCGTGATCGGAACTTCAGATGTATGATCTCAGCCCACCCACAGTCCTCGGGCCGAAGGCCGCCACGCCCGCCGCCACTTCAGCCTAGTTGCCCCACCAGCCCTCTGCAGGCTCGACATTCTACACGTATCAGAATTTCACAACTCTGTCGGTTGTAGAACGAACAGAACCTCCGATGTCAACTGTGGGAAAAGTGTAGAAGAACCTGTTTTGAAACTCCCATGACCAAACCCACGCCACTTCACCAAAAATGAATGTACACAAGCCTCCCAAAGGTGCCAAAACCCACCAACACACACCACAAAACAAGGTTACTCTACCATCCTAGGGCTAAGTGTTTGCACTGCGTGCGCACTGCGTGCGCACTGCGTGCATATTGCGCACGCAGAGGCTAGGATACTCACCCAAGAATACCTGTCACCTGTTTACTAGAGGGAAGATTGAAAGGTGTCAATACCATAGGGTTGGGTAGGTGTCCATTGATACTTCTGGTTGTAGTTATAACTAACAGCATCGTCGAAGAAGAACTGTCCGGTCTTGGTGTCGACTCGCCACCATCGACTATCGGCGATCGAGAGCCTTCGAGCGACGATGACCACGTTGACTTCTCTGCAGTTGTGGACGTGGCCATACCGATCGATGATCTTGAGCATCTCGGTTCGAGAATCACCTTGAAGTCGACCAAGGTTTTGGTGCACGTACTATTTGTCGGGAAGAGTACTCTGCAGGGCGAATTGAACCGCCTCTACGGATACGAGGCTCGCTGCAGTGTCGGCAATGACGACGTCGAGATCCGGGCCGTGTTGACTGTGTACACTTTGTCAATGGGCCTCTTCTTGGGGGAAATGGTTGACAATTCAAATATGCCACATCCTAAATGCTTGGGCAGCCAAAAAAACCCTGGTACGGAACCAAAAACTTGTGAAAAGGGGCCAAAACTAGGGTTCGAGTATTTGCCGACATCCAAAACTTCGCACTGCGTGCGCACTGCGTGCGCACTGCGTGCATGGCATTCCCTAGCAGCCACCTTCGGCCTTGTGCAGTATTGGGGTTGTCGGAACAAGTCCCCCCCCCCCCGACACAAACGTTCACAATAAGTGGGAGTGGCACCACGGGGAGAGCCACCATCTGCAAATGATTTTTCCAAGCCCTTATGCCCCCTTCAAAAGGCAGGGTTCTAGCTCATTGAAAACAATTGCCTTCATGGGGGGCGCACCTTGCGCTGTGCCCGTACTGCGCCCGTGTGGCGTGCGCACTGTGCGAAAAGTAGGATATTCTGGGCGCATTTTGCCCGATGGCCAAGGTGCCCGCGGTAACTGTATACGGGATGCCAGATTGCTGTCTAAATCTGCTGCTTTTGCCTTGTGGCATAGCTCCCCCGGTGGCGGGTGGTTTTCAGGGCGGTCAGGGGAACGCTTACTGACTATTGGGCATTGTGCCAGCGCCGTGCAGAACCCCCGCCCCCCAATTGTCTTTTTTTGACACACCTTTGTCCCCGGCCTCCATGTCCGTATCCCCGGCCTAGGCTTCCTCTTGGTGTTCTTGCGGCAGTAGCTGTCGTGTGTTGGAGCAGAGGAGGGGACAACAAAACAAACCATCAGAAGCATAGCCTATGGTGTTAATCCACTGAGCCCTGAGATGGGGATTGTCGAGTGGATTGGAGAACAAAGAGAGCATACTTTCGGGGTATAGGGTCCTGACCGGAGGAGCCACGCCACATCATCAACGACGAGACAAAAGTTTGCCAAAAAATTCGTATCTGTGGATGTGCTCCTTTATCATGGTGCGGGTTTTGTTTCAGGAGGCTATGTGCTTGAAGCATCAAGCGGTGGGTACAAGCTGTTGGTGGAGGGTTCAAAGGGAATGCCACACATTGAGAGTGCTTGAGGCTGCTTGAGGAAGGGCCGCAATAGTTCATGACCCCTGAGGGTGAGGAGCGGGAAGGGGTGACCTACATTTTGACGTTGCGCTGCACGGCTGCTTGGGATACCATGGTACATGAATGTTTTCTATCTATTGACTTTGCCAAAGCCTTCCATTCGGGACGGCACAACTATTTTATGTTCATTATATTGGGCTCACCCCACCGATATCTTTGACTATTTTCATGCTCCTACTACAGAGGAGGATGCCCACCAGCAGGTGCTGAAGGCCAGGGAAGCAAGCAAGGGCACCTACGGCAACCCCCATCAGCACCCCCCGCAGCACCAGCACCAGCACCACCCCCTCCCCAGACCGAGTTGGGGCTGCGACGAGGAAAAGCACAATCTTTTTCTTTGGGGGGGGGCTGACTGGAAGTGTTCGCAAGTGGTCAAGATAATTCTTGGAACGTGGGCAACTCAAGTATATGATACGTTGGATCCCTGGTAGACAGGGCATGGGGCGAAGACCCATAGCTCATATACACGGAATGAGGAGGCGCCCTCTAGTGCAGCAGGCAACCGCCACGCCATGATGGCAAAAGCTCCGGAGGTACGAAGATAATCAGACGGGGACAAGCACGGTCTTTTTCACGCTGTCTCCAGTTCCCAGCAGCAATGGCAAGCAGCAGTAACAGCAATCCCGCCACCCCCCCCCCCCCAAAGAAACAAGCCCAAGAACCCCAAGAAGGCCAAGGCAGCTGCGGCCCCTTCACCACAAGTCAAACCTGCCCCACCTTCGGTTCCCGTGTATGTCCCCGGCGTGTTGGGTGTCGAGGAGGGGATCCTAGTTGGCTGTGTCGAGGGCGGCAAGCAACTGTGCGTGTGGTTTGACGAGAAAAAAAAACAAACCCGGCAAGGTAGCAAAGGGGCTCCGAGGGCAGGGCGAAGAGGGGGAGACTGGTGGAGTCAAGACCCGGGCAGGGGAAGGGGATGTGGGTGAGGATAAAGAGCGGGAGGCATCCCAGAAGAAGGTGGGGTTCTCAGATACGCCTCCTCCTCCGGTAGGCACACAGGACACCCAAGACTTTTGGTAATTGCCCTCCCGCACCCAAGGGGCGCCTTTTATGTGCACAAAGGAGTCCCTAATTTGGTCAAGGAAAGGCAACAACAGTCAATAGTCAACATTTTGGCACAGGGCAGTCCGTAATGGGGGGGGGGGAAAGGTGTTCCTGTGCACAGTTTTCCCAAAAAAGCCCGCGGGCACACCATGTGTTGGCAGTGGGCGGTGGGCGGTTGGCGACTGGCGGTTGGTGGTGGTTGGCGGTGGTTGGCAGCAGTTGGTGGTTGGGGATTGGTGGTTGATGGCGGTTGGCAGTGGTTGGCGGTTGGTGGTTGGTGGCGGTTGGTGGTTGGCGGTTGATGGTCCCTTGGGGTGGTCCCTATGGGCGGTCCTGAACAAAAAAAACATCTAGTCCCTTAAGGACCCCCCTGCCTTGGCATGGGTTTTGCATGAGTTTTGAGTTGTGTTTTGTGTTGAATCTTGCAAATGTTTTTGTCCGTGACAGGTCAAATGCCTTTATCGCGTGCTGGATTCTTGACATTCTTGCTTTTGGTCACGGCCATGATCTACAGTGATGCCACTGCTGTGGAGACATGTGCCCATGGTCCAAATTCATGGTGCTTTTCTTAGCAAAGTGTGTCGGAACAATACCCTGGTTTGCGACAACAATAGGCCATACCTCTTCACAGGCGTTCCAAATCAGGAAGAGCAACAGCACAAACCCGTTGGGAAACACGATACCCAAGCCACACGGTACAAACGATGCAAGTTGGTGTGCCAGGACATGGTTGGCAACCAACGCCTACTCGCCTCGGCCACACACACACACACACACACACACACACACAGGCAAAACACAAAAGGCACAACACAATTAGAACCGTTGCCTGACGAGTAGTCGTGCAACGGCGCTGCACCACTGAGCACTCACAGTGCGGGTGGGGGACACATCACGGTGCAAGGCGCTGGTGGCCTGAGTGGCCAGGCCGGGGCCAGGGGTTACAAGGTTGGTGCATACAACAAGGCCTGTGACCGTGACCATGATGGCAGCCCGCTCCGCCACCGCCAATGGGCAGTAACTTTCAGAGCCACCTCGTTGGCCGTGGGTTTGGTTGGTGAAAGTGGTGGTGGTTGGGCCTCCAAAGGTCAGGTGTGGGCCCACCACTTTGGCTGCAGCTGCACCTGCCTTCACATGCCCTTCACTACAACTGGTGCCATATCATGGTCAGTCAGCGGTGGTTTGGGGGGCATCAAACGGTTGGTCGGCTGAACTGGATGTCCCCGCCATAGACAATGCCAGCCATTGTTCTCAACAAATTCGCATTGCGTCCGGGTTTTTGCTCGGCGACTGTCCCGGTGCTCCCGCCCTTGTTCCCTTGCGGTCCTTCGTTATGTACACTCGCCCCTTACCACTATGTACACTCTGGTGACGGTGGTTTGGGTGGGGGGTGTTGGGCCTCCCCACAGCTCCCTAGGAATAGTAGCGGGTGACAGTGTGTGTCTCTTGAAGTTGGGTGGGGCCCTCACCACTGCAGCGAAGGTGCCTTGTCATCGGGAGGCATAAGCAGCAATACTTAGCTGCAGCCGGGCCTGCCAACCCAAGGCCTTCAAGACTCAAAAAGTCTGATCAGTTCGCGGTGGGCCTTGCACGGAGTAATTTAGCCCCTGCCCTCCCTGGCTGGGAGGAGAGGGGGGTATGGCGTTGGTGGGCGTGGGGGGCAGGGGGTCACAATGGGCATGCCCTGCCTACGGTGGCATGCCGTAAGCGACTGTGCTTGGCTTCGTCGACCCGGACTACCATGTACCAGTGCTTTTGGGGGGGTTGACGCTTTTTGGGGGGGATCAAGCCATGATGAGCTACCAGAGCTTGCTCATCACAAGGCACTCGAGAAATCTCTCGGAATCAAGGATCAGAGCTGCCCAGTGCTACGACTGTCCCACAAGGCGGCGCGGTAGCGGACAGTGCACGTAATAAGGGCCTGCTGTATGTGATACCAGGAAATGCAGTGGGAACTGCCACGCCCGAAGGCATCCCAGTGCTTTTGGTGGGTTTGACGTTCCCTTGCCTATGGCCTGCTGCCTGTCCTCAACCCTGCCCCTGCCTCACATGCAGGAACTCAATGCAGTGCACCAGTACTATCGAGGGAGAAGGGGGGGGGGGGCATTGGTTTGCCCCCTCCAACACCTGCCATGTTGGCGGCTCCGAATAGGCGGTTGTATGTGCGTACGTGTGGCCAGGGGAGGCATTGGGGTCATTTTGGGGGGGGGGGGGGTGACCTCATTAAAAAACAGACCAATGCAAACCAGATGTAATGCACTCCACAGTCAGGCATAAGTGCATCTGTATTCTCTATGCCAAACCTAGTGAAACCTCAAGACACACACTGTGTCTGACACAGACTGTCAGTCAGACATCAGCAATCAGTGTCGGCCAGAGACACCATGCATTACCGTATTTGGGGTCATTTGGGGGGGGGGGGGGGGTGCATGGGCCAGAGAGGGCGGATGGGTGGGCGAGGGGGTGAGGGTTTGGAGGGTGGGGCGGTGGAGTCACCGGTCGGATGTTACGGCAACAGACTTGACGGTGCGCCGGGGTGGGCAAAGCTGAAGTTCTTGTGGAAACTTTGGTTTTGCTGGGGGTTGTCGTTCCCTTCCTGTGGCCTGCCGCCTGTTCATTGGGGGGACACCCCCTCAACATGTTGGCCCCCCCCCTGAGGAGGGTGTGGGAATGAAGCGCCGGATACATAGCTAATGTATACCCCCGGGACACAGGCAGGCAGGCTGAAGAGGGTGTGTGGGGGGGGGGGTGTCATTGGGACTCAAACGGGGGGCAGGTTGCAATGTCGCATTAGGCCCTGGGTCCTTTGGGGGAGGGGGGAGGGCAGGCTGGGGTCCCAGGTACACCCATGTACATCCTTCAAAATGATCCCCATCTTGAAGAGAGATATGTGGTGGGGCTTTTGAAAAACTTGGGGGGGGGTCCGGTCCCAGGGGCGAGGGGTTGGGGGGCTGGAGGGGGGGAAGATCCGGGGGGTCAGAACACCTTCGCATGTTTAGCGTATATTTGGATTCCCCATGAAATCCCCAGCCTTTTGAGTACCAACGCACGGAGTAAAACCGACAGTCCACCCCCCACCACTTGCGAAAAAACATTTTCCGGCGCCTTCGGCACAAATTGGAACGGCACCTGTTCAAAACAGTTTGGCCATTTTGAGGGGGTGGTGGTGTCAAGGCCTGCAGTTGGGCGCCCCCCCCCCCCATGCGCCCTTGTCCCTTGTCCCTACCCCTGCCCCCACATGCGGTACACCACGCCGCGGTGGTGTGTTTGGCTGCAAGCAGGTCAACAAAAGCGCCCCACACATGCACGTCCTGGGGTGCGTATGCAGCAATGTGGAGGCAGTTCCATTCAGCTGAACGTATCATGCAGCCCTCCTCCAGGCCCCAGTGTTCGTTGTTTGGCCGTGTTCTGTCAGCCACATTGGCTTCTCCCCATTGGGACCCGCAGCCCCCCACCCGGAGTGTTCGCGCCGTGGCTTACCTCAGACTGACGTTGGGGGCGTCATCGATGGACCACCGCGTCCGCGTACAGTACTGCCTCCAAGTTTGTGGGCCCACCCTCCCGATGTGTGCAGTGCGCGTCGGTGGGTCAGTGCGTGCAGGAACAGGACGTGCTTCAACGGCAATTAAACAAAGGATTCCGACCGTCCAGCAGCCAGCTCAGTATCTAGGCGCACGATTGGACAGCACTTGAGGGGCAACCAACGGCGGTTGGAGTGCATCCAGCGGTTGTGGGAGGAGACCGCGGCGGTGGGATAACCGACGGCGGTTGGCCGTCGATGCTTTTTCACAGAAAAAAATGGGGGGGGGGGGAGTGGTCCACTACCAAAACGCGATGTGCAGGAAACACACACGTGGTGTCTCAGTCAACTGCGAATTCACATCTGCCCTGTCCATAGACATTGGATGGTACCTCTGTTTGCAGTGAAATATTTGACCGTGCAGATGGGCATCATTAGCACAGGCTGGGGGATGAGGAGAAGGAGGAGGCTTATGCAGGAACTTGCACTGCCAGTTTTGCATCCTTTGGGGACGCTGGCTCTGCAACTGCGATGGCACGTTCAGAGACTTGCGAATCCAGTGCTCATATGATAGGAACCTCGCACCGATTGGTGGCCAATCACTGTGGCCACCAATCCGCCAAGAGGTGTATAGGATATGCCCGCCTTGGGAATATGTGGTGTGTGAAGTATGGCACATGACAACAAGTGGCAGGATCAACGATGGCACATCACCGGACAGTGGTGCGTGCATTCCCAGCTCACAGGCACACGATGCGCGCGGGTGGCCACTGGTTGACACGAAACCATCGTTGCCCAAAAAGGGCCCAATGATGCCAAGCCCGCAGGGCGGATTGGAGAGGTGAGAGGGCCTCAATATGGTCAGGTTGCAGTGTCCGCATTAGGCTCTGGCCGCGCCTGCCCCGCGACTGTCATCGCCTTCTGTCCATCTTGCCATCTCGTGGCGCGTCCGTTGAGTGTCCGGCGAACTGGTGGGCGAACTGGGGAGAGTGGGGGGGGGGGGGGTCAAGGGGTGTCAGCGTACATGCAAACCCCCCCCCCCCACACACACCAAGCCCATGTAAGCAAAGGGATGTCACATGCACCGCTGGGGCACTGTGAGCACGCACGGTGTGCACGTGGCGCACAGGCTGCCCAGCGAAGGGGGATCCTCCAGTGGGGCTGACCTATTTACACGGTTTTGGGTATCCGCCACCGAGCGTTACACGGTGCATCACCCGGGATTGCGCGCTGCACAGCATCTCCCGTGGTATCGCCTGTTCATTCATTTTGTTGTTGTGTGTTTACCGATATACTTCCCTTTCCACAGAACACTGCACAAACAAAAACAACATATGTACAAACCAGAACCATCACCATCTCAAGCCCCTGCAAGCCCCTCTCTGGGTATTCGCAAAGGGCATGGCCACGCCGGGGGTGTGCCATCCCCAGGGGCCCCACGTCTCTCACCCCCAAAGTGGGGAAGGTGTGGACCAGCGCAGCGCTGTCCCTGGAACGGCGCCTTGGGCGCAGGACATGCCATCGCCTTCCGCGAAGACGCACAACGGGATCTTTGGCTATCGTTCCCCTGAAATGCGTGCCATCCCCCGGGCGCGTGCCACAGATCTGGTCTACAGACGGTCCTCTTGCACGCCCCCCCCCCCCCCCGCACGCGACCATGCGACCGGCGCGCGCCCCCTGTGGCCCGCTCCACCCGCCGGTCCGCGACGCCCGCACCGCGTGCGGACGTGGCGCATCGGACGCGCACCGCTCGACCGGAGGATTGGACCGGCCGTGCCCGTCACCGGCGGCCGACACAATGCCAGTGCCCGGGGGCAGGCTTCGCGCGTGCTCACGCTGCCCCCCCCCCCCCCCCCCTTGTGTGACATTCCGTCGGGTTGTTGCTCCTTTACGGGGCCCTGGACAGTCACCCGTTCTTCCCTTCGCATGTTGCGTCGGGTCGCTGCGTTCTGTCGGCCGCTGCGGCCGGTGCTCTTGCTGGTGTCGTTTCCGCGTTCGCGAAGCCCCGTCGTTGGTGTGCCGGGGCTGTGCTGGATGTGCCCCCCCCCCCCCCCGGGTACGGAGTTGTGTGGGGTACGCGCTGTGACAGGCCAGCGCACAAGCTCAGCAACACAAAATCCTCATCGGTGGTACCAGAGGCGCCTTTCGGTCGGAAACAGACATGCCACTAGCACCTGGGACGGAAACGGGTGCTCAGTCGCGATCAGCCCCGTACCATAGGCCACCCAGTAATACCCGCCCCCCCCGCACCACCTAAACTCAGTAGGAACGTGCTGCCTCCAGCGTGTGGCTCAGTAGGACCCTGCTCCATCCGATCATGTCTGAGCCGGCAGACGCTAGGGCAAGTCTGGTCGGAAAACAAAATGAACACTCCGAGCCCCCCCCCCACCCCACACCCCCACCCGGGCTAACTTGAGCAAGGGAAGGGGGATGGCATGTTCAGGCACACAACGGGACCAAACCCTCTGGGGTTTGGGACTCGGAATGGCTTCACTGTGGGGCCCATGACGTGCCCCCCTTCAAAGGGGGGAACAGAGGTCCACATCACACCCCCGTTCCCTTGTCCTGCAACCCAACGTGCCTTTTTGGGGGGAGGGGGGTCAAACCTTGGCAGACTGGCAACGCCCTCTTACCAGACGGCACTCGAGAGAGCCCTCGGAATCAGGAATCAGAGCAGTCCAGTGCTATGATTGTCCCACAGCTCCGTGTGGCAGCGGACATGACACGGAGGTGGGGCGAGCTAAATCTGAAACCAGAAGATGCAGTGGGAACTGCCACGCCCGGGGGCATCCCACGGTGCCACTGGGGCACGCAGCAGACTGAAGGCCGAGAATAGTCCACGGGTTGCATTGGACACAGTTGTGCTGCTACCCAACGTGCCTTCTTTCACCGGGTTATTGTCAGGCATTGGCTGGGCGGGCCTTGGAGGGGTACCAGCCACAATCGGCCTCGCTGCATGGAACGCTGAGCCCCACAACATCCGTGCGGCTGATGGGGACGGCGACCAATGCGGGATGCTGCCCAACCACCCCAAAATGCCCCCTTCCCCTACCAACCCCCCCATCCAAGCCCCCAGGAGCTCCATGTCGGGGACCCCCCCCCCCTGCGTGACATTCCGTCGGGTTGTTGCTCCTTTACGGGGTCCTGGATAGTCACCCGTTCTTCCCTTCGCGTGCTGCGTCGGGTCGTCGTCGTCGGGCTCCCCCATAAAGGCTGGTTGGTTGCTGTGTAGCCCAACCCACAGGAGGGCAACCCACAGGGGCACAAGGGGAAACACAATTTCGAATTCAGAGTCGCGAAAATGAGCCAAACCGGATGGCGAGCCATTCGGGGTGGAGCCCGGGACACCCATGCCCATTGCCAGCGGTCTGACAGGGTGCATGGGGGATCAATGGTGGGTAACGATCGACTGAATGTCCCCGTCACAGACACTTTCAGCCATTAGTTCGGTGGTTCATGCACAGCAATTGTGCAGGGTGCGTGGGGGGGGGGGGCACCCCGTGCCCACCACCACGACCCAAGGCGCCCCTCAGCAGGTCACGCCTGCCATTGGCGACCACCAGGCCTCCCCCCCCGCCTTCCACAGCAGGGCCCCCGTGGCCTCCCCCCCCCACCCTGAGGCGGTCACCCGCAGGCCGCCACGAAGGACTCGGCCGTGAAGCCCGGGCAGCGCATGACGCCACAGTCCTCGTAGCAGGCGGCGGGCATTTTGTTGCACCGCAGGTACATGTACATCCCCGGGACCCCAAAGTCCTGGCTGCATGGGCTCGGGCTGGGGCTGGGACTTGGACTCGCGCTGGGGCTTGGGCTGGGGCTGCCGCTGGAAGGAGGAGGACCAGAGGCACAGACCAGGGGAGAGGGGGGGGGCAGGAGGCAAAATAGCACCGTTCCGAACGGTGCAGGACCGGTGCAAAAAACCTTAGGGACAGTGCAGGGACAGAAATGGTGCAAAGCGCATAGTTAAAGGTGGCAGACATGGTCATAAAAGGTTGTTGTACATCTGGGACACCCGTTTTTTCAAAAGGCTTCAAAATGGTGCACATTTTCTGACATGTCTGCGATGGAGGGCATGGGTGGGAGGAACAATGTAGGAATGGTGCAAAATGTTTGGGGAACGGTGTAGGAACGGCGCAAGGCGGCCGGGGGAACGGTGCTGTTTTGCATGCGGAGGGGGACACCGCACGAGCCATGACACACATGCCCGGCCATGTTGCGGCCCCATCCCAGACGGAGCATGGCTTGTGGCCCACCCCCTCCCGTTGTGGAACCCGGCGCGTGCTTCTGCTTTTGGGTCTTGCTGGCTGTCGCTTTCCACCGTGCGGGCTTTTGTGTGTCGGCAAGACGCTCAGTACGGATGCCTCTCGTGTTACTCTGACTTGGGCCCGAGAATATGATGAATGCGTGGTCGATGATGCCTGGGTAGTGGCAACTGATGCAGGGCAGCCCAGACCCAAGTGCCGAAGCAACTGTCTGCAGCTGCTTTTCGGAAGAAAAAGTGAACCACCACTTGGACTCAATGCGTGCGTGGGCGGCTTGATTTCAGGGTCTTGTAGCTTTGATTTCACGGGAGGGTTAAGCTGGGATGTTGCTGCAGGCTTGTATGTTGCTGCATTCAATATTTTGTTTGGACTGTGCGCTTGTGCCCCTTGCCATATCATGGGTGAATGTGGCGAAAACCGTGTTCTGTGCAAAAGGATTGTGAATGGAATGCGGTGGTCTGGTTTTTGCCACCCAAACCAAACACAAAAACTGTGACCGGAGACAACTTTCTTCGGGCTGTAACCCAACCCAAGTGGACTTTTTGTCGTTCCCCGAGTACCAACAACGACGTAATTTGAGTGGCAACCCGGGGACACAAAACTGTCGCACTGCGGCTGCAGGTTTGGGCTGGTTCCCGAGGCCCCGATCTCCTCCCGACACAGGCACAGTACATTTCGAACAACCATCTGACGGGCGGGAGCGCGCGGCACACTGTACACTGCACACCGTACAAAGAGGGGCAGTGGAGCCAAACTGCAGTTTCTGGGGAAACCTGGGATTTTCACTCTCTTCCTTTTTTCAGATACATATACTGTCCGGTGCCTTCAACAACTGTTCAGCATTGTGCTTGGACGATCCGGCTCTTCAGACTCATTGTCTGAGACAGTACATTACCGTACCTTTTCGCCTACCCGCCGTCCTCACAGAGAGGGGGCATAAGACTAAGGAGTCCCCGGTGATGTGCATTTTCACTTTCTTCCTCTCGGGGTTACAGTACAAACAAATCCCTCGCCCCCCCCCTGCCCCCCTTCGCACCATCCTCCCGGAGCGCGACGCCCCCCCCCCCAATCCCCAGGGGGAACTGTCTCCAACTGACGGTCGCCCCCCCCCCCCCCCTCCAAAACGGACTGTGCGCTCGTCCCCAAATCTGACCTTTCCACCAAAACTGCATCGTAACTGAAGGGAAACTGTTCTCTGGCACCGTTGGTGCCGTGGACTCGTGGGGCAAGCGACGGTGTCCCACACCCTCAGGGGACTGTGCATGGGGGCCATGACGCCAGGTTTTGAAATGGCCAGCACCATCCTGATCCTGACCGGAGGCCAGACTCTCTCAGTTCAATCGTGTTCAGCGTCGCAATCGCGTGTCCTTTGCCATGCTGCTCTGCAGCGCAGACCAGGCCTGCACCGGATGTTGCCTTCCGCTGTTCCACGGCCATTGAATGTCTCATGGGCCGCCTGTGCAAGGGGGGGAAGGGGGGACGTTGAAGTGGGGCAGCAGGGTATCCCCCACCCCTTGTCTAAGCTACGCAAAAAATCCCAAATGAATACGGTCCCTACGCCTACTGTAGACAAGGCCGTAGCTTGCACACGACACATGCAACTACCGGCATGGTGAGCTGATGCAAGAAAGGGGAAGATAATGCACAAATATCCCCAAAATCAGAGCTCTGTGGGTTCGAGTGGGCAAACAATCACAACAAATGTGTCCATGACTCCATGTAATTGGCAGGTTTGTCACCGAAGTCATGTCTTATGCGGTTGCACCACATTTCGTACCGAATCAAATTAGGTACGGAATTCATATGGTCCTTACGCACGCTGTGGCTTGGACAATGGCGTAGCTTAGACGGGGGGGGGGGGGGGGGACTTGGGTCACCATGGACACGTTACCTTCCCAAAACTGCCAGAATTGGGGCTGAGCACGATGGGCAGCATCCAGCCCCTGTCATGTGGTATGACACAAGGTACAGAAGCACAACCTTGGACTTGCTCTGGGACTTGCACTGGAACTTGGGCTTGGACTTGGGCTTGGCTTTGGGCTTGAGCTTGGGCTTGGGCTTGGGCTTGGGCTTGGGCTTGGGCTTGGGCTTTCTGTGGAATTTGTCCCATTTGTAAGCGACAAAAATTGCCAAAATTCCTCTTTGCCGCCGGCCTCTTCTCTGCTGCCTGCCTCTTCCCAAAGTTTCATTAGCACATTGACCGAGAGCGTGGGTTCTTCAGTGTGCGGCACTTTTTCCGTGACCTGCCGCTCGAAGCGGTCCAGGACCTCCAGCTCCAAGAAAGAATCGACAAACACAAAGGCAAGAATCGTAGTTTGGATGAGGAGCAGGAAGCAGCTCAGCTTTCCACTTTCAATGAGGAAAGGCCGCAGGGGCCGCATGGTAAAAGGTGGCAGAACAGCCTGGATGCATGCAGCGGGCAGGACCTCTCAGCCAATCCGCACACGAACACTGCAACACCGGCCCCCCTGCGCTCCACCAGCGCCAGGGCCAACGTCTGGGGTGACCGACGGTCCGGATAATGTTCACTGGAAACGGGCCATTGCGCCTGCAATTGGCTCGGCGTGGGGCTGTACATAGGGGGCCTTGGATCATCCACCATGCACTGCACACATGAGTGCACCCCCCCACCACTGCACACAGCAGACTTCCGCGCTCAGCAGTCCAATCGAACCAAGTTGGACTGCAGGTTTGCCAACTCTCGGCCTTGGCTGAACAAACGCGCACGCGGAGGCCTGGGGGCATGCACTCAGGCGGGTTTGGTGTCCCTGGCCACCAGGCTTTGCAACATCCCACTGCCCCGTGTGCGTGGCCAGGGGCCATGAGACATGCACCAAATCACATCCAAAATGTTCCACGGAAGGTCTCTCTAAACTGTGTTGCACCTGCGCCGGGTGTTGCCTTGGGTTCGCAGCGGGGCCATGAAATGTCAGGTATGGACCAGTCCCTATTGCCCCAGACGCCCCTGCCTTCACACGCCCTTCAGTGCAATCTCAGTTCAAGATGGTGCACGACGTTCTCAATGCGACGAGGATCGAGTTTTTTTTTGTTGGCTCAGACCAAGATGAGCTGGCGTAGCCTGCTCCTCGAGGTAATCCCTCGGGATCAAGGTTCAGAGCTGTCCAATGCTACGATGATCCCACAAATGACTGTGGTAGCGGGTCTGACACTGTCCACTTGCGAGCCCGTACTATACTCGTGTACTGACCGGCACCTTTCCACTTGCGGGCCTGTACTATTTTTTTTTGTTGGCTCAGACCAAGATGAGCTGGCGTAGCCTGCTCACTTCACAGTACTCGAGACAACGTCTCGGGATCAAGGTTCAGAGCTGTCCAGTGCTACGATGATCCCACAAATGACTGTGGTAGCGGATCTGACACTGTCAATGCGACGAGGATCGAGTGCTCTTTGGTCCCTCTGCCTCCCTATTTGGGGTCACAGCACGGCATGGTGATCCACAAGTCAGCGCATTCCGGCACCTCTTTGGCAGCTCCCTTGATTGTCCAAACATCCAAACCCTGCGATGAGGTGAGTTGGGGTCCTGGGGTCCATGCCAGGCTGCATGCCCCCACGCTCTAAGCTCCAGGGGTGCACTCGCTCGTCGCTGGCCCCATTCGACCGCGCGCCCCCGTCCCCTTGGAGGTTCATTACATGGGTGGGGTTGGGTAGATGATGGGTTGTTGGAGGTCTACCAAGTTGGTTTCTGCCACAAACAATGGCTGTAAGAGGGGCCTTAGGTTTTAGAAAACAGGACCTACTGCTTGCCCACACCCAAAAGGCAACAACCTCCTGAAGTCACCTTCTACCCGCCCCCCCCCCCCCCAACACCTTTGAATGCGCCGTAGTTGTCAACGGTATTCTTATCTGCGGGTATTCATGTGGGAGCCTTCGGGCCTTTGGTGATTCCTTCTGTTTTGGAGTATACCTCGGCAGTAGACGGTGAGCAAACACAATGCACACCATGGACCACTCACAAGCAAAGCGCAGATTGAGTGTGGAAAAAAGCGTAAATCGTGTACTTTGCTTTTGCCGTAATCCGCGGATGGAAATAAGTGACAAAGATTTTTTTTTTCTGGCGTAAGATGCGTGACCTTTTTTTTTATGCAAGTTGTGTATGCCTTTATTTCAGAACAACCGCCTTTGCTTACTGGAGGAGGTGGAGCACACAGCCCCCGAGGACATTTTGGGGACCTTCGGCATGGGTAAAACAATGGAGCCGTGGCATGAAGGGCACCTTGAGGGGAGAGGAGAGAAAAGGATAGGAGAGAAAGGAGGAGAAGAATGTGCTCTAAACCATGCACCAACTACAAGAAAGTGGCGAATACACGTTTGTAGATCAAATCAAACTTCAAATCTTATGACTTAGGCTTTGCACGTGGGTTGGTGACCCCCGCACAAGCTGTTTGAGGTCCTTGGTCACGTCATCAATTTTCATTTGGTGGACATGCACTGGCGTGTACTGACCTGTCAACATCTATGCCGCAGTCGGAGGAGGCAGGGGAGTGCGGGTTTGGTGGTGGGGGCCGGGGGGGGGGGCATCAGCGTTCCCCTTCGCCGACCACCCATCTAGGGGGGGTCCTCGAAGTTGGAGGTTGGGGACGGAGGAGATTCTCCAACTTTCGGCTTCGAGGAGGGGGTCTGGGCAATGTTCTCCTTGGGCTCTGGACATGGTCCTCACCTTCAACAACAGGGGGCGAGGTCAATGGGGGTAGGAACTCAGAGTTGGAGGCTAGTGCGGGAGGAGAGTCTCCAGCTTTCCAGCGAATCAAGTCATCCTCCCATCCATTTTCCGGGATAGTGCATCGGAGTCGGAGAGGGCCATCCGTGTTGATGATACGAATTGTTTCTCGGACGAATCCTTCCGATAAGGCGTAGGGCTGACATCAACCAACCATCGCCAATGGGCAATCACCTCGTCGCACATACGCAAGGATTGGTAGCCACATGACCAACCATCCTTTTGAACAATCAAAGCACGAGCATGTGTGGAAACCTCATTTTGTCGGCGGCATTTCAACATTGGAGGTGCCAAGCAGTGGTCCCAAATCCACACTTTGAAGGCTATATTGGCACACCGCAATCGATGGCAGAAACAAACCACTAGAGCCCTTCGTGATTATCACTAGTAACGATAAGTATGTGGTGCCACCTCCAAGCCAAACCCCCACCTGTTACTTGGGTGTTGTCATACTTGTTCATTTTTCGCAACCGTCTCGTGGGCCACATGCGGGAAAAAGGGCTGCTTAACCCTTGCCGGCTTAGGGGCCCGTGTGTGGGCAAAGAGGCTACGTAACACTTGCCGTCTTAGGGGTCCCTGGCGTTTAGGGCGGGGACAAACTCAAAAGTGGCTACTTCACCTCTGCCGTCTCAGGGGCGTAGGTGTTGGCAAAAGGCTACATAACCCCTCCGTGCTTAGCGTGGCAACATGAGAGCGGCTACATAACACCAGCTGTCTTATGGGCCCAAGAATGGGCAAAATGGCTATTGTCTTGGGGGTCTCCAATGTGTGGACAAAATCATAAGTGGCTACATGGCCCCTACCGTCTTGTGCACCGCTTGTGTACCCCTACCGTCTTGTGTACCGCCACCACAAGGGGGGGGGGGGTTCAAGTGGCTACGAAACCCATGCCATCTCGGGGTCCCATGCCGCATAGCTCTCTCAAAATAGAGAAAGCATGGGGTCGTTCATTTTTGTTTTTTGGCATAGGCCGTGTGCATCTTTTTGTTCTTAGATGTAGGTCGCATGTACCTTTTTCCTTTTTGTTGGCATAGGTCGCATACCGATATCATTTTCATTTTTTTCCACACGTGACTTACCAAAAAAGAAGTGCATGTAAGCTACAACGAAGAGAGAAATGGCGAATTGCGCTTGACACCCACACCGCCCCCACCCCCCCCCACAATCCCTGGATGGATGGATATCACGTAACTCCACACAACCAATACCTATTTTTTTTGGAGGAGTGTTCACGATGTTTTGGGGTCTCTAGATTGCATGATGCCCTCTAACATGCATGGGTGCCGTTAGAAACTTCTCATCTTATGTAACAGGGCTCACATTCTCTATGCTCGGCTTGCAATATGATTGCAGACAAGCAAGTCGAGGCCCCATATCCATTCTAGCCATAATGATGATTAGTCATGCTCCAAAGTACCGGTGAGGATTGTGCAAGCAATGTCCAGCATGCCATGGCTGGGCCTGCTTTCGGTAGTTCTGAAAACAAAACCAAACTACAAAACCATGCAACTGGCAACTTGCCCATGTTCTTTCCGGTAGCCATGTTCACGGGGGGACCGTCCCCTCGCTTTTAGACGCGACCCCCCCCCAGTAGAAGTGGGCCGAAGGCCCCTAGGGGGGGGGGGGGGGGGGGGGGGGGGGCATTGGAGGGGGGGTTCAGGGAGGGGCGATGGGGGGGGGGCGGGGTCGGGAGGGTCAGTTGGGGGGGGGGTCCAGGTGGGGCGATTTGGGGTGGTGGGGGGGGGGGCAGGCTCCCGTTACCTCCCCTTGCCCTCCCTCTGGGGTGAGAGCTAGGGCTAGGGCTAGGGTTAGGGCTAGGGTTAGGGTTAGGGTTAGGGTTAGGGTTAGGGTTAGGGTTAGGGTTAGGGTTAGGGTCATGGGTAGGGTTAGGTGTAGGGTTAGGAGCAGGCTGAGGGTTGGGGTGGGCGTTAGAGTCAAGGTTGGGTTCAAGTATAGCGTTGGGGTGCTCCACCGCCTGGGCGGGGAGGGATGCTACGTGGGCAAGGGGAATGAAAAAAAATTTTCGGGCGCCTTCGGCGCCACCCTATGTATGGCTGGTAGCCATTGACCCTTGGTAACTAAGTGGGCCCGGAGGGGGGGGGGGGTCGCGTACCGGGACCGAGGGGAAGGGCCCCCCGTGGCCATGTTGTTGTTTTTTTTGGCTCAGACCAAGATGAGCTGGCGTAGCCTGCTCACTTCACAGTACTCGAGGTGACCCCTCGGGTTCAAGGTTCAGAGCTGTCCAGTGCTACGATGATCCCACAAATGACTGTGGTAGCGGTAGCCACGTTGTTTCTATTGGTACCCACATGCATGGGTTGTTGGGCAGTTGTTGGTACACACGGAATCGACACTCATACCCCTACGTCCCTTGAAATATCCCCCACAATGTTGTGACCTACAGTGCCCATGGAAAGGGCACCCGCACAGAGGTCACATCAACGCTTCAATGGTATTGATACTACCGGTGTTGTGCATGCAATGCTGCGGTTGCACTTTTGTGGTGCAATTCCCCCCCACAAAGGGGGGGGGGCGTTGCATCATGACCCTCCCCTTTGGTCTTTCTACGAGTCCTTCCTAAGTCTTCCACCGCGTGGCAGTCAGATTGCACGCGTTCAGCATAATCTGGTGCTGCATGTGTTCCTTTTGGATCTCTAAACAAGAGAGCACACCACAACAACCCACCGTCAGAAGAAAAGTCAAGTGATGCAGGGGGGGGGGGGATTGCACGTGCGGGGGGGGGGGGTAGATTTGCACAAATTCTTGAAAAACCAAGGCCCCTCCGCATCCATTGACTCTCAAGAACTTCTGGCATGTGTAAAGGGATGTCTTCAAATGGTGTTTCTTCTCTGCCATGGTCAAGGGAACCCCTGTCTCAAACAATGTCAGTGTCTGCTCCGGGGGTTGGCAGCAAGCATGCCACACATGTCTAGTGTTGTGGGGGTGGGGGGCCATCCACTATTGCGCGCGGGGGGGGGGGTTAGTATGGGCAAATTTTTGTTCTTAAAAATTTGGAACGGGAAAAATTCTGCTCCAATCCTTAAAAATGACGGGAAAACTGTGCGACTATTGGGCGAACTAAGTCTTTGCAGGCAGGATTTTTCCGGCACTAACCCCCCTTGTACGGAGTCTCCTACAAAACTCTGCCTCGCCATACCAGGCTGCCGGCATGGCAAACATGCTTGTGCATCCATGAACCAATGCACCCCCCAGAACTGGTCGGGACCCCCACATGGAGCCCACCACCCTCTGCCCCAGTGCCATACCCTGCCCCAAGGCCCCTCCAAAGCAACACCACCGTCAAAAGCACATGTTTTTTTTTTTGCGAAATACATCAAAAGCAACGAGCAAGGATGGCCTCCTTCCGGTTTTTGAGCAATGCTTTAATCCATGTCATAAGCCACTTGATCATGATGGTGGTGAGCTGATTATCCAAAGGAGAGGTTCGCCCATGACTATGCACATGATAAAAAGGAACATCAATTGTCTCTTTAAAACAAATCTGAAAGTGAACAAATGAATCAAAAATTGGAATGAATTGTTGAACCCCTTCAGAAAATTGCAGACAATTTAGATAGCCCTGAGCTTGCACACCCTATTTCCTTGCTAAGATGGCTGCCAATTCGTTTTACCTGCTCAACTAGGCAGGTTGTTGTGGCCAAGGTTGACTGATGCATCCCAATGCATCACATACAAATGATCGGGCGAGACTGTGTGCCAGTCATCACAACCAAATGGTGACACAATACAACGACAAAAACCATCTGTTTGTATTACCTCGTTGCCTTGTTTACTGTACTTCCGTCCTGCCCCCACACATAACTGCCAAATGGTGCAACGTGTCATTATGAGACTCTGATTTGCAGGCATCTGTCCTCGGATGTTGAGCTGAAGAATCATCTGGTTCTTTCCATTTCCCCCCTGGGACATGGCGCTCGAGGCACCCTTTGTTGACCATGGAATTGCACACAACACAAAACACACAACACAACAATACAATTTCCCATTTTGTGGCTCACCTTGGCTGTCACTGGAAAAGAGGTGTTGCTGAATGCCTTCTCTTATTGCCCATTGTAAACAACCTACAGCAGTCTTGGTTGCGTCCTTGTTCCGTTTTGTGCCGTGCTGTCGCCTCATCATTAGGTTCTGCAGTCAACATCAGAAGACAGTCAATAAGAACAGCCCTGTCAAACGAGGAACAGTATCGACAGGCGATCAATCCACAAAAAACCCATCAATACAGCGACAGTAGCAGGCATAGCGTCACAACTCTAGGGTGCTGCGGCGTGGGGCAATCTGTGCAGCACGCTTCAAAGCCCCCCACCAACGGGCGAAACATCGAGTGCTGCGGCATCCTTCACTGCAGCATGCCTCAACCAGTGACGCAGGTGACTCGGCAATGGGTGTTCGTTGCTTTCACATCGGGTTCCCCCATCTGAGTTCTCTCACCGCAGAGAGCACGCCCCCCTTCCGACTCCCGCCCAGGAGTCTCGGTCCATAGGCCATGGATTCGGATCAGGGGGGGTAAGCAGCCCCCCTATCCCCCCGCCACAGGCAGCGCCCGACAACGCACCCCACGGCCACATCGGGTGTGGCCCCCTCCCCGCAGTCCAAACCGACGCAGGCAAACACCAGCGACAACCCGATGGAGCACCGCCACGCAGCACGGCAGCAACAGGAGCACAAGGCCGCAAAATACTCCAAAACCCGGGCGATGTCCGATCCAAGCGCAGTTCGAATTGTTCCTCCGGATGCTCCCCCTTTTGTCCCCTTTTTTGTGCGGATTGGGACTTGAGATTTTTTTTTTGGGGGCTCAGACTCACGTGTGCCTCATCAATACTGGGTCAGACGGACCGGATGGTGCGGACAGTCTAAGTACACCATATGTGTCCCGTGTGATCTACAGTTCACACGCCGCTTTCAGCGGTGGGACATATATTTGGACTCTGGATGCCCGTCACTTGAGGGTGCAGCGGTACGTTGCCGCCGCGCCCCGGGGGCTTGCACAACCGCTACCGAGGCGCATGAGGGGGGAAGGGGGATTGGCGCGAACAAGGCACGCACAGAGCCTGATTTGCGCCAGTCAAACCCTTCGTTGCTTTTGTGGAACAATGTGTTTTTGACCCCTTATTGACCCTTTTTCTGCAATGGCCCTTTTCAAGGCTTTTCAAAAGGCCTTTTGAGAACTTGCCTGGACTGAATTGGATCCAAAATGACTGAAAACAGCCCAGAACCACTGGTACATGCATCCCAAGTGGCGCAACCAGTGAGCAGCGTGCTGGTTTTCCCGCAAATGAACACCGCTGGAACAGCCCAAACTCTAGTGTGCACTGCTGCACGGCGCCGGCGATACATTCGCGTTGCAATGGGGGCATGTCTTTGCTGTCAACCTCGACTTTTTGATGGTGCGCCTCGTGCGTACGTCTTTCGTCCCCAGAACCACCATTCCCCTACAACGGGACGTCCCCGGGCGTGTGGATCCAGACCTCACAAACTCCAGAAGATTCCTACAACCCTCACCCTTGTGCTAAGCAGTGACCATCGTCGCCCGCATCGTCGTTGTATAAACACGCAAGGATGCGCCATCAGGTACCCCCAGAGGACGGCTCAACGCGGTGTTGTCCCCCAAACAAAAAAAAAAGCAAAGGGCAGTGACCAAAACATCGCTGATAGAACCCGCACAGAGAAGGGCCCCTGCGTCACATACGACTGCATCGATGACAGAGCATCGCAGTGCTGAACGGTGCGCGTCGCTTGGAATGACCACTCCCCACCCAATGAAGGTCCGGACGAAAGGCCCTGCGTGCCCGGCACCGAATGCCACTCCGTCTATGAGCCGTGCCCTCATCTGCCTCGAGCGCACGCCGGGGGCCCCGGGAGCGGCCCAACGCCCGACGGGGGGACGGAGCCGGGGCGCAGCACCCAACCCGCCCGCCGCCCCATCGCCGCCGCCCCTCAAACCCCCGCATTGGGGGTCGCATCAAAGAGAGGGACCGTCGGAGGCCGCCCCACCACCTCAGGACCCCAGACAGTCCTCGGGGGCGTGTACGGGCCCGGCGGCCGTACAAATGGGGTGCTTGACGGGGGCATGCCCAGCCACAAGCCGCCAAAGGCGCAGGGCTGGAGGGGGGGGGGTCGGGTCCAGAGGGGGGGGGGGTCCCCCCCCTCTGCAACCGAATCTCAGTGGCCGCGTCGGGCCGCTCCCCTGAACGTAATCTTCTGCGGACCTGCGAGGGGGTGGGGGTGGGGGGGGGGATGGTGACGGTACTGAGAAGAGGTGTCGCCCGCGCACACGACCCAACGCAACACAACCCACGCGCATTTCGCGCACGTTGGCATGGCCGACGCGGCCCCCCGCCTTACGACTGCGCAGCGCTCACTCCTCCACGGGGTCGTCTGCTGCTTCCGCTTCCGCTTCCGCGTCCACGCCCGCTTCCGCTTCTGCATCGGCATCCGCCTCCATTTCTGCGTCGACATCCGCCTCCGCTTCTGCGCCGCCCTCCAGCTCTGCATCCGCATCCGCTTCTTGACCCGCTTCTGCATCGACATCCACATCCGCATCTGCCTGGGCCTCGGCGGAGGGCTGGGCTTCGGGCTCTTGGGTCCCGGCCACCACGTCCACCTCCGACTGCATGCAGCACGCCTGCCTGTAGCTGAACATCCCCAGCGGGGGACGCGCCTGCCCCGGAAGAGGCTCGGTGATGGTCGCTCTCAGCAGCTCCTGGAGCTCCCGGTAGCAGTGGCCCCCGGTGCAGTGCAGCACCGACAGCAGGTCGTCTCGGCTGATCAGCCCCGACGGGGGCTGGGCAGTGTCGAAGTAAAGGAACGGGGCCATCATCGCCTCGTCCAGGGTGTAGACGAACTTCGTGAGCCGCGCCTTCGGCAGCGGCGGCAGGTTCTCCGGGGCCTCCTCCTCCGCCTCCGCCTCCTCCTCTGCCTCCTCCTCCGCCTCCTTGCGCGCCTCCTCCCTCTCGATCAGCTCTCGCTCCAGCCGCTCAGCCTCGCGCATGTTGGCCTTCTCCTGCTCCGCCGCCTGCTTCTTGCGCGCCTGCTCCTGCCGCCGCTGCTCCCGCTTCTGCCGCTTGGCCGCGCGCTCTTGGCTCGCGCGCGCGCGTTCCTGCGTCTGGCGGCGGACGTCCTCCATCTCGTCGCGCAGCCGCTTGCGCTGCGCGGTGCGCGCGGCGGCCTCCTCCTGCACCCGCGCCTTGTGGCCGTGCAGCCACTGCACGATCTGGTGGCCGCTCTCCAGCCGCATCATCTCGTCGAAGCACAGGGCGAACAGCTTCGTCTCGAACACGTTCTCGAAGTCCGGGCGGCGGGGCGTGCCTTCGTTGAGGCCCAGCAGGTCCCGCAGGCCGCGCAGCTCCGGCCGGGCCACCTCCTCCGTGATGGTGCGCTCCTCCATCACCGCCTTGCTGACGGTCCGCGTCGTCTTGACCTCCGGGTGGCGCTCCATCCGCTTCAGCCGCTCCTCCAGCTCCTCCAGCCGCTCCACGCGGTCCACCTCCCGCTCGTTGGGGCGGGGGGCCTGGCCCAGGGCGCGCTCGCGCGCGATCTGCGCGGCCCACGCCGTCCGGCCCGCCTCGACCTCCTCCTCCGTGAGCTCCTCCTCGACGGTGATCATCTTCTTGAACTCCTTCGTCACCTCCTTGACCTGCCGCCCCAGCTCCACCGGGGGCCCCGCGCAGTCCCAGAGCTCCGGCAGGAGCACCGCCGTCCGCACCTCCGTCCCGTCCTCCTTTTTGTAGAGGACGTCCATGAACCGGCGGAAGACGCACGCGCTCAGATCGGCCCCGAAGTGCTGCTGCACGCAGCGCACCGCCGCCTTCTTCATCGTCGCGGGCTCCGCGGGGTCGGCCCCGTCCAACTCCGGGTCCCACTCCGTCTCTGGCAGACCGGAGTGCAGCAGCGCGAAGTGCAGCTTGTTGACCACCGGCGCGGCGGCGTCCAGGAGCCGGCCCGTGAGCAGCGCGACACGGACGCGGTACGACCGCGCGGCCGGGGCCTCGACGGCGGCGACGTCCTTCTCGGGGCTCAGCCGCACGGCGTCCGCCGGCAGGAGCGGGACGCGGCCGGCGGCCCCATCCGCAAAGTGGAAGTCCACGTGCACCAGGTCTTGGGGGAGGGCGAGGGCTGGGTACCGCCGCGTCAGCTCCAGGACGGGGCGGCGCACGGTCGTCCAGGGGGCCGGCGCGAGCTTGCACACCTGCTCCATCCACGGCGACGCGTACGCCTGCGCGCCCGGGCCCGGCGCCGCCGCCGCGTCGGCGGGCTGCGCGGCGGCATTGGCAGCGGGCTGCGCGGGGGGATTTGCGGCGGCCCCCTGCTGCTGCTGCTGCTGCTGCTGCACCACCAGCGCCTGCTGCTGCGCCCGCTCCTGCGCCTGCTGCTGCAGCTGCTGCGCCTTCTGGGTGACCTGGCGCCGGATGGCCTGCAGCTGCGTCTGCTGCTGCCGCGCGCGCGCGTCCACCAGGGACTGCTGCTGGGCGATGGCGGTCTGCTGGAGCGCCTGCTGCCGCTGCTGCTGCACGACGGACTGCATCTGCTGGCGCTGGCCCATTGCCTGGGCCCGGGCCGCCTGCTGCTGCTCCTTCAGCACCCGGACCCGCTCCATCTGCGCCTCCTTCCGCTGCTTGTCCGCAGCGGCGGCCTGGGCGGCGGCGGCCTGGGCGGCCTGCTGCTGCTGCTGCATGCGCTGCCGCTGCTGCTGCTGGACTGCCTTCATGGCGGCGGCCCGCTGCGCCTCCTGTAACTGCTGCTGCCTCTGGATGGCGGCCTGTTGTTGCTCCAGCTGCTTCTGGGCGACCGACGCTGCCGCCTCGGCGGCCTTCCTCTGGGCCTCCGCCGTGGCGGCCTTCCGGACGACCTCTGCCGTCTTCGCCCGCTGCTGCGCCGCCTCCCTCGCTAATTCAGCGGTCCTCTGCTTCTGCTGGTCTTGGCCCGCGCGCAACGCGTCCATGGCACGCTGCTGCTGCTGCTGGTGGATCATGCGCTGCTGCTGCACCTGCTCTTGTTGCATGTTCTGCGATACCGCGAGGATGGCGCGCTCCTGCTCCGCAGTCTTCCCTTGTTGCGGCCACATCCAGACGACAGATTGGGTAATGGGTTTCCGAACGCCACAAGATGTTGCACGTCCAACACAGCCGGGCAAAAGAAAGCGCCTACCAAGCGAAGGGTGCAAGGCGTACCGCTCGCAGCACAGCACCCCAAACTTTGATTTGCCTCCTTAACAGACATGACATTAGTGGCCGACAGGGAAACCGCGTCTCATTTGGAATCAACCCTGTCCCACGCGCCACCCCTTGATACCCACCTCTTGCACACCCTGAGCTCAGTAGGAATCAGATGTGTCCAGTGTACAGCTCCGTAGGATCCCGCTCTACATGTTTGTGCGTGCGGTGGCAGACACTCGGGGCGAGTCTGCTCCGTAAACCTTGTTTTGCCTCCTTTCCGAGAACAATCGTCGGCTACATCAGCGTCCTGCCTCCCACTCCCCGTCCTCATCGCCCTTGATGCCCTGGCCTGTGGGATTTGGGCCTTCTCCAGACGCACCCCTAACCCAAAGGGGAAGAAGCAAGTAAGAGAAGGTGGCGGTTCAGCCGGCACTTACTCGGCCCAGCCGGTCCAACGCGTACTGCAAAGGGGGTAGGGGTTGGAACACACGTGCAGTCCGCACGAGGAGGACCCACGGCCTCCTCCTTCCCTTGTCCGGTGGTAGCGATCCCCAAAAAGTGATGTGGCCTGCACGAGAGACTCAGACTACCCAAGTCTACATTATTACAAAACGAATGGGGTTACTCACACCGCCCCACCACCGCCCCCGTCAGTCACACAGTTATGTGGGGATTTGTGGATTCTCCTTATGAGCCAGCACTTGAACCCTCCATCCGCATCATGGCTTATCAGTAACGGCCCACGTAGTGTTGCATATTGCTTCAAGTTGGGACCCAGTCGGGTCTAGGCAGAATGCCTATGTCCCCGGAAGGCTGCCACCATCATGCAACACACCGACGCAACAACAGATAGCGCTTGGCCATGGCCACCGACCACCAAGGATATGAAGACCCTTGTGATGGATGCATAAATGCAGGGTGGTTTCCTCCCTTCCTCCCTCGCTAGGTTTCATTGTGTGAGCAGTGCAACGCAGTGCAACAACTTGTCCAAACTGCCATGGCCAACGGCTTCCGGCGTCAAGTAGCATTCAATTGACATCGGGGAATTCTGGATGGCTTGTCTCTTGCCAATCACAATTTTGCAAATTTTCGCATCTTTGCCATACAATGTGACGTGTCTGCGGATGAGATGGGGTTTCATTTGACACATTCTATTCTTTCCACAAGCCGATCTTCCGTGGGGGTACTTCATTGTGCCGGTACCCTTGAAGCCAAGTCCTCTTCAAGTGTACACATAGACAAAATCGCCAATAAAGGTGCGATCTCCAATGTTGGTCCATTTTTGTTTTCCACGCGACCAAAAGAGACTTGTTTTCGACCCATTTGTGCAGTTGAATGAGTTGCAATGTCATCTTACTCAAGTCCCAGTTTTGCTCAAAAAAACCCGACATCATCGTTACGAGAGCACGTGAGATCATGACAATGGAGGCAAAAGGATGTCACGCAAAACACGTAGGCCCAATTCGTCTTATCCACTGCTCTACCTTGAAACTCTCGTTGGTGGAGGCAAAAACGCTTTTAACCATACCCTGAGTACAAAAACCCGTCCACAAGCATAGCGTGTCAACTTCAGAATTTGTAGAAGGCGATGTAATACACTTGGGAATGGTCATGCAATGAGAGTATAGCAACAAAACCTTAGCCCGGCCGGAGCTTTTTGAGAGAACAAGCCGAGGGTTCCATACACATGCATGTGCACAGGGCAGGACACATGTGGGCTGTGGTACACATACCGTGCCCCACCTCCTGGTCAGGGAAGATGTGTTCGCCCGTCATGATCAGAGAACCGCAAGCCAATTTGGTGTACAATTTCTGTTTTGCACTATGCTCACACCCCCAGCATTTCTCCTTGTCCTATGTATATGTGGCTTGTCGTACTAGAATGGTCAAAGAGGATCAAGCCTCTCAAAAGCAACAATCCTCACCAGAAGGCAATCCACATTGCAATGCAACTACTTGAAATTGAAATTGTGGTAGTGCAGCGGATGATCTCTCATACTACATGTTGTTCCAGAAAGAAGGGGCCTGTGCGGAGTATTAGCGTCCGGATATCCACAAAGGCTATGTGGCAAGATTTGGTAGTTTACTTGCCTTTCGTCTTTTAGCTTTAACTGTTCACACAAAACCATTCACCAATGTCATTTCATGAATTCAATTCAAGAAATCTATCATCTTTCTATACTTCATTGCATGGCCTTCTCTAAACCACCACATCATTGCACGCACACTTGTGGCCCATCACTAGTTCCCTCCGTCGACCCATACAAGACCGATGTGCCACATGAAAGCTTTTGCAACGTGCGTAAGCTGAGCGATTAGGTATGGGAAACGGGGGCATTGTGCTTCGCTGCGTAAGCCCTTCATTACTTTACAAGTTCTTCAACAAAAGAGATGTACGTTGCAACCTTAAGTCCATTTGGGATTTTGAATAATGGTGGAGACCCACACTTCTCCAAATTTTGAAATGTCTGTGATGGGGATTTGCGATGGGGATGTGCGATAGGGATAGTAAACACAACAGTGTAAAACTTCCTTGCATGTCGACTGGTGCTTGCTACCCGGGATCGAACCACGAGACGGGAGAGATGCGCAAAGGACGCCGGCCCAGCACGACAACAAAACAGGGAAACACGAAGCCTTAGGTGTTTGTCTGCAAAGAAGGGTGTGAACGTAGCGAGCAAGATCAGCTGCAGCTGGTGTGAAACTAATTCCAACCTTGTTGTTCGTCATACATCCACACTCAAACTGGCTTTAATTGCGCCCGAGGTTTGCATACATTGTTGAACCTTCGAATACCGTTGGCTGTGAGGATGCCATGGCCATGTGGATGCCCGCATGTGCAGGGCCTAGCAGGGATGTGTGGTGGGGATATGCGATGGGGATGCGTGATGGGGATGCGCGATGGGGATGGATGTGCGATGGGAATCGATGTGTGATGGTATCAAACAGTTGGTTTCAAGCATGCGTAGTCGATAAGCTAAATTGTGTACTACAGTTTCCAAGGGTCTTTGCTACTCGTAGGCGGTGAGCTCCCGATACGATTAATTTGGATTGTGAAAGAGTACAAGCATTGGAGCACCGCCGTGCATGCCTTTCGAAAGTGGTCCAGAGTGTGCAATGCGCAAGGTGTGTTTTATCCATGAACGACTTTTGTCAAACCCTTCAAACGAACAAGAAGGAATTGTGTGCACAGACAAGGCTCAAGCTTGGTGTTTTATGTGTGTTTGGGAGCTCCAAATACTAGGACGATGCCTATTCCTTGTGTGCGCATTTGTATGTGCGGGGCACTGACCTATACCCCTTTGTACACATTTTACTTGACTCACTTTGTGGTAAGTTCAACGACCCAATCATGACACCGGCAACACAACAAAGACTCAACAACCATTGGTATGATGCGTTTTACCTTAAAAAGCGAATCAGCTAGGGGAATTGGCAAATGCACCACATAAAATTGCAACGTAGGTTGTTTTACCCTTATCAAGCTCTTCACTCACTAAGCCTTTGTTGCTTCCGCTTTGCACAGCAACTATCTGTTTTGAGGACATGGCGACTTCACTAAGATTTTCCTATTTGTGCATTGTTCGGGTGTATTTATGCTCACCGTTTGAAAAAGCAAGGTGAGCCTCGTCACGCCCCAATGAAGGGCGGTCGCCTCCTCACGTCTGTTGCTCCGCCATGAGATGCATGGCCTCTATTCTGGGGCTGGTACAAATAAACCAAAAAACTTTCTTTCCCCTTGGAGGCTAGGCCACAAAAGTTCCCTCAAGATCAATGGAGGGTTTCCGGTTTTTGGAGGGGGGACGCCAAAGATCCGCAGAATCCACACATGCATGGAGACTTGTCCTTTCGGGGTTTTTGCCCTTTTTTGTGTGTTCCCCACGGAATGGGGGAGTAGGGTTGAGAGCAACACTAGGATCCACGCAATCCACGGAGTATTCAACCTCCAAGGGTGTTGGACAACGTGATGAACCCCGAAAGTTTAGGGGATTTTGGAATTGTCCCGTATTAGGTTGTCCAAGAGAGAGGGGGCTTCCGAACTACGCTAGCAGTGGGCAAGCAGCAAAACACTCATCAGTGATCATAGACTGTAGACAAGAGTCGGGCAGCAAGTGTCCTACACTTATAACAGTCCTTCATCTTTCGTATCTTGTACCCTCAATCCAGATTATGTATACATGCATCACATATGTCACACCGGCCGAACCATGTCATATAGTATTGGGCCTCAAAAAAAGCCAAATGTGACAAAACAAATCAACATGCTGAACATTTGTTTTTCTCGCCTAAGCCAAAAATTGTAGGGCATGTTCCATAGTTGCATTGGTTGGTGCAAAAAGACCGCAAACACGAGGCGATTTGTGCCCGGCCTCATCTGCAATCCAAACGTACGTTACGGATGATTGAGCTATTTCAAGTGGAATGGCATTTTTTCTTCCTTCAATCCATCTTTCCATGCTAGTGTGGGCATACCTTTGCGTGTTTGCTTTACAATAGTTCCCAAGCCGTAACAACCAAGGACCGCATTGACGTTGCTATTTTGCAAAGCGATTTCTTCCAGAACTTTAGAACCTTCATGCCATGTTTGAAGAGGGATCGCAATCCAGTTGCATGAGCACTTTTTCAACCATCCACAGGCCAATTGGCGGGGTGTTGACACCATACAGTTTGACTTGTGGCCACAACAGGGAAAGGTGGCAAAATCTGTTGAGATGAAAACTTTATTGTGACCCCAAGGGCGAGACTTCCAAGAAACAAAAAGGGCGATAGGCTATGAGAGTTGGGGAGCCGTTCATGAATCCACCGTGACAAAGCCCCAACCGCCAACTTCATGACTTTGGGGGTTGCATGCGAGGCCATTTTGCCATACCCCACAGGCACATGTCTCAACTTGGTCTCTCGTCGGCCCTCCCACGGTCACCAACCGCTGAACGAAGCCTAAGTTATGCCCATATGTATGTGTAAATGCTACTTTATCACGAAACATTCGACTCAACACGTGCCATACATCCTTGGACACGACGCCGATATGGGAAAAGCTTTGCCACCAAGGTAACATGTTGTGTTCAAGGAGCCCCTACTTCACCAAATGAAGAAGAAAAAAAATGAAGAAGAAGCCACCAGGTAGGGGTACACTTCAATGTAATCTTCCCAAGTGCAACCAAACCTTTTTTGGCCTTTGTCTGCATCTTACAATCTAGATAGAACCAAGAAGATTGCATAGCGCCGACAAGTTAAATCGATTTTTAGTGGAAGATCCCGCGATCATTGAAAAACCCACCTGTTCCCTTCTGCGAGACATAAGTTTCATCAATTTCTGAAACTTCGACTTTCAAATCACCTTGCATCGCCCCATCAGTCATGCAATTTGCAGTATTCAGCTCAGGGTGATCTACTGGAAAACTGCAAAAAGACGACGCGGCATTCCCGGTCGCGATACCGCCGCAGTTCCTATTGAATTGGAGGAATGGTTAAATGTGGGGGGAGAATGAGCGACAATCTGAGAACTTTGGGGGGGGGGGGGGGGGGGCTCCGGCGATTCCCATTCTCAAGTCCGTCATCGGGACTGCCGAAAACCCAAAAAAGACCCTCTATAAGCTTGTTCTTTTCTGCTGTGTTTGCTTGCTTGTAAGACAACGAATCAATACATCAACATAACTGTGATTTAATCGGCCCGTCGACAGTGTTGTATTGCCTTGTGTTTCCAACCCTTTTGGCTGGTTTTGGAAAAAGTCGTTTTTTCGTACTTTCTTTGCGTAGCGCCAATATGGCGCCAATTTTCACACTATGAAGACCAAGTTGGACACTGTAGCCACCGCTGCAATCCGTAAATCTAGTTGGATGACTTGTTGTAAGGTTCCAAAGTGTGACGTCATTGCGTTACAAGAAATGTATGACACGGCTCGTAAAATTGAGAACAACTTGGTAATGTATTGGTGTTTGAGTACGAATGACAAGAAGGTTACAGATTTTCGAAAGGAGATGCAGTGTGTTCAGGATGTTGGTCTTTATCTAGTGCTTGTGTCTTTTGCTATGGGGGTATACGGGTGTAGCAGGGAGTGTGGGGCCACCGACCTGTGTTGGAGGGAGGGAGGGAGGGAGGGGAGGGGAGGGGGGGGGGTCCGGCTATTCCTATTCTCAACCGAAAATTCTCACATTGTCGCATATTCTCTCCCCTGTTTGAAATCGAGTGTCTGCTCGATTCACGGTGAAGATTTGAATTTGCATACTGCCAGTAAATGCAGTGAAATCGACTTGTAATTATAGTACATCGAAAATCCGGATTCCAGATGTGAGATTTTGAATAAACAGTGCAACATCTTCCAAATGAGTGCCTCAGACTAGGAGTTCCTAATTTTTGGAGTTTGGGGTATCCCGATTCGTATCCGTTTTAGACTGTGCATGTATGTGTAGGTGCATGTGTAGGAATATACGGAGCTGGTGACATTGTGCACCCCACATGCGTGTGCATAGCGAATGCACTATTCAGTTTTGCTAAGATTGATGCTACGAAAACCGAGTCAGGTACATTGTGTAGCCCCCAGGCCTAGCCCGGGGGCGCTGAGGTAGTTTCCACATGAACTATCGCAAACACTTTGTGTCTTCTCACTCGTCCACAGAGTTGTGTTATGGGCGCAAGCCAATTTCCCGCTTTGTGTATGCTTGCCTAACGTTGCCCGCTGAAGAGTACGCATCATAGCAAATTTGAATACATTAAAAATAGCTGATAATGGGGTGGTACAACACGGAACTACTTCACATGCAAAGTACACTCTCACTCGTCCACAGAGTTGTGTTATGGGCGCAAGCCAATTTCCCGCTTTGTGTATGCTTGCCTAACATTGCCCGCTGAAGAGTACGCATCATAGCAAATTTGAATACATTAAAATCAGCATCCGTCGGGCCCAACACTGCCGATGGTGTGTCAGAGGCCTTCCGAGCAAAGTGGGCGCATGTGCCGGCTAAAGTCAAGAACCCCAAGCGCTTAGCCCCTGTACTAGATCGCACCGTAGCAAAGTTCATCATGCAGGAAGGTCCCAAGCAGCACTCTAGCATGGAGGCTGAAGGCACTACAAGCAGGCCGGCCGCTTCAGAAAAGAGGTCCTAAGTCAGTGCTCACCGCCGCGCGTCAATCCTCCCCCCCCTGGGTGCTTTCCAAGGCCTCGGGTCCCCATGGGTGGTAGCAAGTGCAAGTGCACCTGTAGGTGGGGTCAAGCAATCGTGCGGAGGGCCGTGGGAGCCCTAGGTGGCCCGCTCCAATAATTAGGAACACTCCAATTAATGGGAACTCCGGTGGTATCCCACAGACTCCTGCCTAACAATTGCGGGTGCCGTTGGTTTTGCAATCCTTGCAGCTGTTGCTGGATTTTGTTCCTGGATCTGTTGCATTTGTTGCCATATTATTTTACTGCTTGTGTGATACATGGCAGATAAATTGTCGTCAAAAATCGACGCTTTTTCAATCGTCCACACCCACCAAAGCAGAGATTATAGGACACCGCTAACATCAGCAATGACGGAGACCATTGGGATAGCACCTCAGTTTGGCAGGATTGACTCCAAAACCTAAGCAATCATGCATTTCAGGGGCTAGAGTATATTGAAATTGTGCCGCAAGAAGTGACGTTGTTTCACCACAGGTTTGTCATTGATATTTCCGTCCCTCGTTGCTCTGTCATTGTTGTTGTTGCACTGTAAGTACCCAAGGGACATCCAAGGGACATGTATGTATATATAATTGGGAGGGTCAAGCAAGTCCTTGGTGCGGCATTTCAAGGCTGGGAAGGTGCTGGGGACGTAGATTTACTAAGAGGGTGAGGCAACCGCCTATAAGCCGGCCGTACCAACGCATAGGGTGCCGGTAAAGGCAAAACAAATTCTCCATTTTATCCATTCAATCCATCCATTCAATTTTAAAACTCGTCACTCTTGCTTTTGGGGAGGCAAAATGAGACAGGGGCATTTGGTTTTACCAGATTTCCAAAACTGGGCCAGATTGTACTTCACAACAAGTGCCCACAATTCCTCAAGTGCTGCCTTGTGTGTGCATCACGTACAATGGGGTACTCCTACAAACTGCTGAGGATCAGAGGAGAGGGTGGAGACCGACCGGTAGTAAAGCAAGGGGCACATAGCCATGACTCTGCCAGCATTTTTATCGCATGGCACGAAAGTCCAGTGACGAGCAAAGTTGTTAAAAGCTCGGATTGGTCCACGTTTCAGGGACCACGGGGTATAGGCCAGCGCTGCTTTCCACATGAGTCTAAGTTCGGACAGAATGTCAGAGTACAGGCGGGAAGCCTCTATGGTGAGGTCGAAATCCTGGGGCAGTGTGCTGGTTTGCATGTTTGTGCACCTCGTCCCACGTCGGGGCTACCTCATTATTTCACCTCATGTTCTTTTGGCCTTTTGGTTTGTCACATGTGTGCCTCGCTACTGCCGTTGGAACTGTGCACCCGTTGACGCTTCCAACGGTCCTTTACAGAGGGAATTTATCTTAATGGGTTTTGCCACCCACACCTCTCAGCACCACTGCACTGCCCTCCTGTGTCTCTATCAAACTCCCATCCATGCCCTGTGAATTTGCGTAAGCTCATGGAACAGTTCTTTCACAGCCTCCCCTTGCCACTCCCCTTTCGCCATTATTTATCCGGCGTATTCCAAATCTCATACACACGCCCCCAGTCAGTTTCAACACTGATTAGCCAACAGTAGATACCGACCTCCCTTTCGGAGGCACATTGTTTGGGTTGGCGTCAATGTGATTGTGAACACCTAGGTGGATAGTTTGGCTTCCCGTGAACACAAGGCCATCCGTGCACCCGATGTCACATCACCTCTTCGGCAAGAACACACCTATCTAATTGCTGCAACAAGAGGGGTGCTTAATGTCCGACCGTGTCCCTCAGGTGTTCACAGACCGAAGTCCATTAATCACCGTTCGGTGCATTCAACATAATTGCAAAAGCATGCACAACAGAGCAACAGCTAAACAGCATGTAATCTTCAACAAAGAGTATGGTTCAATTTTCGCCACGACTGGTTCAAAACTTGCACAACAAAATCAATGTATCACATGGATGCCCTCTTGTGCCACGGCTCACGACCTAGCTGTGTCATTTTGGGAATTAGATGTCAAGGACTTTTATCCATGACCACATGTGGGAAAAACTGGTGCACACATGGCGCGCACGGGGTGACGGCATGGTGTTTTACATTAACCGGTTCGACAAACACCTCAACCGCGTCGGTGGCGGTGGTGACAGAAAACTGTTCCACAGAATCAGCTTTACTAATGTGAAGAAGTTTATTCTGTTTGACCTGGAGGCCAACAACCTGTTCCTCCTGGGCTCCACCTTGATGCGCCAGCTGCGGGGGGTTGCCATCGGGGGCAATTGTTCTGCGCCCCTGGCCTGCGCTTACTGCATCAAGCGCGAACACCTGTATTACCAAACAGTGGGCCCCTATGCCCTGCACCACCACACAGCCCTGCACCCTCTCCCCCTCCCTGCGCGGCCTGTTGGATTGAGAGGTTGAGAGATAACCTCGAAGGTTCAAAATTTGAGGGTCAATCCTTCGTAAATTTTTTACTCTTCTCCGCCAGGGTGAGTGAGATTTGTTTAGTTTTCTGAGATTCATAGAGGCGCATGTGACACTGGAGGGGATCCCAGCGTGAACCTTTACCTTCAATTTGTGGATCCAGGTTGTACATACCTTCCAAAGACTGCTGCGGCGTCGCAATATCCTTGTGCCCAACCTATGAGGGTGCGTTTGCCCGGCGCGCACCAGCGCGCCCAGCATCCAAATCAATGTTCCGGCCATCTATCCCAATGCTTTACCCTCAAACACCAAACCGTCTTGGATCCTACAGCACTGTCTCTGCTTCAACGGAGGCTCACTTTACCACGGCAAGACAAAGCACATGCAAAAGAGCTCAATGGCCTGAGCGAAAACTTTCTGCAGAGAAACGGTCGGTTCACGGGGTGATGCACATTGGGCCAACAGTACGCCACTGTTATGAACCTGCGTTAGAACAACAACGTCCTACACGGTGCAGGTGTTCAGGCAAACAACTTCTGTCACGTGATGGTGCTCATGTACTGCAGAGTATACCTCATTGTCGTGTTGCACACAGAAACCCATGGTTGCAGTGTTTCTTTGATTTATTGGGCTTTGCTGCACGTTCGTGTTAAAAGGTCGGTAAGTTGGAGGACACCACAACTAGCCTGACGAAGTGACAACACTGAGGTACTCAAAGTAAGATCAAGCAAAATCGTAAAGTCAAATGACTCTCAGCGTCTGGGGAGACCCATGGGCCAAGGCTCGCGGTATGCGGCTGTAGGAGCAGGGAGGGATCAACAAAACAAAGCAGGCAGGGGGGGGGGGGTTGTTTAGGGCATTACACGCAGAGTCAGGTGGCAGTATACTTCCCTGGGCATGTGTCACCAGTGCTGTAGGGTGCAGCCACGCTTTGTGCCATGTCATGTAATTGCAGTGCTGTGGTGCTGTGGATCACAATCCTGACTGCCGTAGGGTCGATGCGTCTATGCCCCATTTGGTCAAGTGCCACACCAGCTGTGGCTTCCATCTGGATGTTGCATAGCCATTGCGCGTCATTTCTGCCTTAATAACCTCAATGTTGTGCAGGAGACCAGAGGGTAGGACGCGAAAATACGTGGCCTACTTTGCCTGAGATGGGACAAGGGAGCGCAGAGTCTGCAAAGCCCTCGCACAGTGACGGTCAAGGTAGGGGTACAGTGTTTGTGCGTTGTTGGGGCCCTGGTGTACAACTCAGTGCAAAGCAACGACCCAAGCAAAGGGTCAACAGCTTCAACAGCTACATTGAGGGACATGCTTTGCGACCCTGCACAAGAAATGAACACCTCTTGCTGCACTGATCAGGTGTTCACGGTTGTGTCACCTTTTTACCAAACGTTTGCTGCAGTGTGTATATATTTGCGCTATTGCCTCCTGTGATAACACAATGGCCTCCAGTACGCGCCCGCGGAAGTCTGTGCCCGGATACGCACTGAACACAATCTTCGCATCTTGCGAACTACAAATGGAGGAGGAGGACAAGTGCAAAAGCGATGTCACCGGTGTGGGCCTTCTCCGTTCGATTATGTGGGATGCCGCTGAAATCCCCACCTTCGGCCCTGCCTCTTTGAATGATTTTCGGCCCTATGTGCTGCGTAACACTCAGCAAGCAATCATTGATATTGGTGGTGTTGAGCTTTTCCATGGCGTGGCCAGCTGGGAGGTATCCCCTTGTGACCTCCTGCTGCTCGACGAATTTCTGTTGTATCCAAAGGGCGCACTCTGCACTGTGCGCGCGCTGTGCGAAAAGTAGGCTATGTTGGACCCATTTTCCCCGATGGCTGCATTAACTACTGTATTTCCATGCACAGGGCTACTCAGATTCTTACTCGGTCCAAAAACTCAGATAATGAGTTCAGACTAACTATGTTTCCCACTAAAAATGCCAGATTGCCCTGTGGACGTAGCTTCCCCGGTGGCGGGTGGTTTTTCGGGTGGTCATGGGAAAGCTAGGTTACTATTGGACGGTGTGCGCGTGCGTTGCAGAAACGCCCCCAAGGGAAGAACTTGATGCAAGCTATTTGCTGCTGCCATGGCCAAATTGTTATTTGTCAGAAACATGAATTTGTTGCACCACTTGCTGCACGCACTGCAAAGTGGCAAGACTGCAATTGCAGTGGTGGAGAAGGCAACCGTGGGTGACACACTTGGCTTCCGAAGCAAGATACTGAAGGTCATGCTATGGAGAAGGGGTTCCAAAACTTGTGTTCCTGGGTATCATTTCTGATGATTCAATATCCTGCTTTTTCCTGCTCAAATTCTTGCAGATCGTGGTGATGTATGCGTTCATATGCTTTTAATTGTGTTTTCCAGCCTTAGCTTGCCCTCCCCAGAGTTTGCAGCTCTTGAGCTGCCAGGCGAGCTCGCCAGAGAATAGCCGATCCCTGGCACAAAACCACTATTGACACGATGCGCCCCGGCCAGGACGTTGGGTCAGGCAGGTTACGTTCCTCTCGCGGACCCTGAAGCACCATGGCCGTGAACTCACGTCTGTTTACTAGGTATTCAGCAGTGTGCTGGAAGATGAGTTCGCTCCACAGATCATCCAGAACATGTACTACTCCACCAAGGCCTCCCCTACCGAGTTCCCATACCTTTTAAAGCAACCTTTGTTCGATGACCTCAAGCGGATGTGGCAACTGGAGAAGGTGGTGGCTCGCAACAACCGTGTGCGGCAGTACGAAGCAATTCAGCAAGCGAAGGAGGACGCGCGGCAGAAGCAAGCGGCGGCTGAGCGTGCGGCAGCGCGGGCTGAGGAGCGGGCCGCGAAAAAAGCGGCGAAGAAAGCAGAGGCGAAGGCCGCTGGGGAGGCGTACGAGTCCGAGGAAGAGGAACCGGATGAGGGGGATCCGGAGCCAAAGCTTTCGCGAAAGGAGCGTGAGGCCCTTGAGAAGGAGCAAAAACAGCAGAAGAAGGACGAGAAGGAGAGGACGAAGCGAGAGACCCAGGAGGACTACGAGATGAAGACCCTGCAAGTGAAGCTGGCTCGGCTTGTGGATGTGGCATACATCAGCTTGCAGTTTAAGCAGTGAGCAGAGCATAGTGCAAGTGCAGTCTTGAAGTTCCCACACGATTGCGGATTTGGCTCACCCAGTTCACACGTTTCCCATTGGAGGAGTTTGTGCCTCGTGTTGCGTTTGTCTCTGCAATGTGTTCGCTGTTGTGCAAGTGCGCTTTGCATATCCAGTTGCCGTTGCTTCTATCTCGTGGTTCGTTTGGAGGGGCATGTTTTGTCGTCCGGCTTCATTTGGGTGAATTGTCCACAATTCTGGCCCTCTCACAAAGTAAACGGAGGCTAGAAGACACTGTTCGTTTGTAGAGAGCCATTTCCAAGTCTCTGAGTCCAGGGGTGCCAATTTTTGTACGTTAGTGTTGGTGAACCTTGCTTTGCAGCTGATCTCTAGATCAATTGTTTAAGCATTTTGAGCTGTTTTGGTGGGAACGGATGCGCAATGAGTCTGACCAAGGGAATGGGCTAGCACTTGATGAGGGAGACTGACTCACGGAGAGTGAGTGGTGCAAGGACGAGTCTGCCGTGCAGGAGGAGACTTCGCTGTTGATCATGGCCATCAGTTGGTCGGGGTCCTTGCCTGTCAAAAGGTGAACCCCAAAAAACATTTATAAATGTTTCGTGGTTTTCCAGTTTTGCAGTCATTGGTATCGAAAATGGGGGCACAGGGCAATGCGAAAGTAAGTTGTTTGGCCCCTTCGATGGCATGGATTTCTGGTAGGGGAGAACCCCCCCCCCCCAAAGTTTAGGTGAACCACCCCCCTCGGGTTTTTTTCTCTCCACAGAGGGGGGGCGGTTTCACCGAAACCATGGGGTTTTGAGGGGATTTCTACCCGTTTGTGTTTTTTTTGACCACCACGGAATTATCGCAGGCAAAGCACACAGAGACTCGTCAGTAGGCACTTTCACAAGCATGAGAACACAAAGGGCTTCCGCCTATAGCTGAGAAAAGATGTGTGCATCGTGTACCAATGGGCCCATTGAGGCCCCATCTGGGGCCCTTTTGTGTCCTTTGGTTGCCATCCTCCCCCCTCGCCATTTCTGAGTGCTTTCGTCTTTGCGTGGCTACATGTCACCTGTGCATAAAGGCCTCTTCAGTCAGACCTGGACATTGGCGCCAAAGTGGCTGCAAGTAGGCATGGCAAAAAGCCATGGTTTTCCCCGATGGCCCAACAGGGGGCCCTCAAGGAGAGTCTCCGCCTCCGTGGGGGGGGGTGTTTTTCTCCCTGTTTCCCACTTTTTGGGGGGTTTTTGCCGCTTTTTTGGGGGGTTTTCCCCACTTTTGGGGGGTTTTTTTTTGCACCCTTTCACGAGCATACCATGGTTTCCCCCAGGGGCCATGGTGGGCATGCGCAACCCCGTAGTGGCTCTTTGGGGGCGCACTTAGCGCAGTGCGCGCGCAGTGCAACTATTTGGGCGTGTGGCCGTACTAGAGACCCATCCTTTGTGATACTAGGGGCATCGTTGGTGTTTGAGAGTAGGTTTTGATGCTTCTCATTGGGAATATGTCATTTTTGGATTTTCACCCGGTTTCACCCATTTCCACCCTTTCTGCTCATTTGCAACACATCCACTCTTTTCTGGGTTGATTTCTCCCCACCCGAGAAGGCAGGGGTGATGTAGCCATATTGATGAATCGGCAATGTGAGATGGATACCTGGGGAATTAAAGTGGATATTTTCCACCCAGGTTAAGGCTAGTGGTCTCCCACCCCAGAACCTGGATACTCTGAAATTGTACTTAAATATTGTGGTCTAATTCTGATCAAATCTGATTAACTGCCATTCGGAAAACTCCTGTGTCTCTAGACATCTGGTGTCCTATATTCCTAACCAATACCCGGGGTGGCAACCATCGCCATTCATGGCTTTTCCCATTGTGCATGATGTCTTATGTGAAGAGAAGGTAGCTTGCAACTGTCCTGAGCTAGGGTAGTTCGGATTACCTGCTGTTAAGAGTGTTTGAAAGGGGTGTGCTCAGGGGCTCTTCGGGGAAGCTGGTCTGAAAGTAGCGCGCAGTGTGTGCGCAGTGCAAGGACGCCCCCTTTGTCAACCCTTCTTAGGGCTGCTGGTTGCCAATTGACCATGTTGTGACTATGTTGTGCTGTCCACATCTTTGCAAGATGTTGGAATAACCACATATGCGTATGGTGTGTGCTGTTGCTTACATCACGTGTCTCACAAACTGCCGGTGCGACGGTGCCGCATGGCCAGAGTTGTACAGAAGTGACTGGCCAGGCATGCATGCTGGGATGGTTCACTGTACTCCTCAGAGATCCTTCCCCCGGATTTGACGGTCGGAGGAATATGCAGGGCCAGGAATAGCGATGCGACAGCCTTAGACCAATTGATTCAGGCTTGCCGTAAACCTGGGTGCGGCTGTGCTTCCGCCTGAATTCCACATTCCAGCAGTGCAATGTGTGTGTGCGGGACGTCAATAATGGCGTTCCCTGTTGCATGAATGTATGTTTGTTGAACTGCCGTTACCACAGACCTCGAAGGGGCGGAAGGGGAGGGGAAGGGGTAGCTGGGTCCGCCTCCTAGGAAGAAGTGAACGTTCAAGATCGCACATATACGTCGCATGGCGCATATGGACCCCGCTCTGGGATTTGCCAAAGGGGTGGTAGATACTCTGGTGACGTCGTCGTGAATTCAGGCCGGTCCTGCATAGGGCAGCACCGTCCTTCTTCCTTCGTAGGTCCAGATCACTGCTGCACGCCTGTCCCCGCAGAAAGGCGCCTATTGGCGTTGAACATGCTCTGTCTTGTTTGACTGTCCAACTGACGAGGAATCTGACATTCGGACCCGGAGTTGTGCTGCTCGTCTGTTTGTTTGCAATCGTGTGTGCTGTTGCCTGTGTTGAGGACAATTTGGGGGGGGGGGGTATAAGGGATTGTGGTGTGATGCAACGGGGTCAATCCCCCTCCCCATTGATTGCTGGATGGTGCCATGGGGGCTTCTCGGTAGCTAAGTATCCATTGCTTCATGGCTTCGCTGAGCCATCGTGGGCGGTTTTTTTGTGACTCCGGGGGGGGGGGGGGTTCCTCCCGTTTGGGCCTGTTGTGCACTGTGTGTGGGCGGGGTTCCCCCCATTTTGGGCCATCGGGGTGGTTTTACCCCACCTAGGCCATGCGAACCAGGCACCGGAGAACTGGAAGACAGGTTGCCTTGTGTCTACATGTTGCGCTGTATGTAGAACACCCTTGTAAGGTGTGCAGGGCACTCACGCCCTACATCGTACAATCTGTTTGGGGTGGTTCGATCACAAGGGGCGGGGGGGGGGGGGGCTTTGCCTCATTTCCATTTCAGGCATGGAGGTAGGAGAGGTGATGCAAGGTTATGGAACCAGATATGTTTTACATAGCTCTTTGTATGCGTGTTGCACGGTAACGTGGGTCACAAGCAGTTGGAGCAGGGGATGCATTGCCATTTGACCGGGCTGGGTACAAATTTATAGATGTGGTTGGGGCATGGGGCTTGGGATGGGGTTTGAGAAGTGGTTCTGGGTCCAAGTGGACACAGGGTTGGGACAGGGTTTGAGATGGATGTGCTGTGGCAATGCAGTGTGGGATGGAGTTTGCAACGTGGGTGGGGAACCAAGTGGACACAGGGCTGCGGTGTGGCAACCAAAATGATGCATGACAAGTCAAATTCTACACCTTCAAACAGTGCCAAAGAAAGATGCGAAAATTGACAGCAGCACCCAATTCCCCAATTTCGTAGGATCACACATCACAGAATACGGGCTGCCCCTGTCACCAAGCATGTTCTAACCCCCCGATTTGGGGAGGGGGCCGCCCCTGCCACCGATCTTGTTCTGCAACATGTCTAATCTAGTCACGGAATGACATGTGATTGTACACTTAGAATTTTGTTTCACATTGCTCTTTGTATGCGTGACTTGGTTGTCTTCCTGTGCCCATGCAACCAACTTCAACAGCTCTTGATGGCCGTGACAGTCACTGAGGACCACAAGAACATGCTGAATGTTGCTTGCATTTTGTGTTGCGGTGCCCTGTAGAAATTTGGCCTCCGCAGAGATGCTTCCCACGCATGGCGCGGGCTCAACAGCCACGGTAGCTAGGAACAGCCCCATGATGATGATGCATCGGCAACCTGGTGCCAACAACGACAGTGGAGGGTACGGATGGGTGTGATGCTTTTGTTCGTTGAGAGGAGGAATGTCGAAGGATAGTGTTGAGTCCGTTGGGCATGAGGACCATGCTCGGGCCTTGCTTCCTCAGGCTCAACAATCTTTGTCGCTTTTGTGTTCACCCCCACATGTGCTCACCAATCCGCTGCTGCTCATCCGCGTACAGATGTTGAAAGCAGCACCTTAGACGTGGGCCTTGCTAACTTGGCCCGTTCGCAACCGCCAGAAACTACTGGCTCTGTCGCCGGACGGGGACAAACCTAGCCACAGCTAGCCACGGAAACATGTTGATTGGCAAACCTACAATCTTAATCCTGACTCAATGATCTTGTGTTGCATGTCATGGCGAAGGCAAAACAAAGCCTTCCTCAAGAAGTTTTCTTTGAGGATGGTTGTAGCGTCTCGCTAATCACGGCTTGTGGGGTGCTCGCCCAGCTAGCTTTGGCTTCATAGGTGGCACCTCCCAACTTTTTGCGGGGGTAGGCTTCAAAGCCACAACCCTAAATGATTGTTTGGATATTCAACGCCCTTGTTGCCGGGCAAGAGCAAAATCAGAAGTCGGGCCGGGATCACGGATTGGAGGGTCAAGGGACAACACAATGGCGTGTGTAAGTGTTGACCTAAATGTAGGAACCCTTGGAGCAGGGTCCTACTGAGCCACACGCTGGACGCAGCACGTTCCTACTGAGTTTTAGTGGTGCAGGGGGCGGGTATTACTGAGTGGCCGTTGATACGGGGCCAATTCTACTGAGAACCAGTTTCCCTGCCAGACGCTAGTGGCATGTCTGACACAAACTCGCCGAGCCGACCGACAAACCAGACAAACAATGAAACGCGACGCGGCAACAGGCAGCCGCCGAGGCCTCATCGCGCGACTGCGTTGCAGATCTCCGCGTTCCGTTTCAGTTGGCGTGGCCCGTGATGCCCAGCCCCACGCTCGAGTGCTACTACAGCCTGTCGTCGCCGTGGATGTACCTGGGCGGCCCGCAGCTGCAGGACATCGTGCGGCGCCACGGCTGCGTGCTCCTGCTGAAGCCGTTCGACTTCCAGGAGGTGGCGCCGCGCACCGGCGGCGTCCCGCTGCGCACGCGGCCGGAGCCCCGCAAGTCGTACCACGCGCTGGAGCTCGCGCGGTGGCGGGAGCACCTGGGCGTCCCCCTGAACCTGGAGCCCGCGCACTACAAGCCCAACTTCAGCGCCGTCGCGCCGGTGGACCCGAACTGGAACAAGTACGCCGGGTGGATGGTCATCGCGGCCCAGCTCCGCGGGGACGACCCCTGGCCCCTGTCGCACGCGCTGCTCCGGGCCCTGTGGGCGGAGGAGCGCGACATCACGGACCCCGCGGTGCGCGTCGCGGTCGCCGACGCGCAGGGCTACGACGGCGCGGCGCTGCAGGCGTTGGAGCTCGCGGCCGAGACGCAGGCCGTGTACCGGGCCAACACCGCGGAGGCGCTCGAGAAGGGCGTCTTCGGGGCGCCCACCATCGTCCTCGACGGCGAGCGCTTCTGGGGCCAGGACCGCTTCTGCTTCGTCGACCGCGCCCTTGAGCGGAAGCGGGCGGCCGCCGCCGGCGACAGCTAAGGCCATGTGCGGTGAGGGGGGCCCTGAAGGCGGGATGAGCGCGCCGGTGGGGACGTCCGGGGGGCACGCCCGGGTTTGCCTTTCGGGGGGGGGGACCCTCCGCGCGTGCGACGGGGGGTGGGGGTGGGGGTGTCCCCCCTTTGGATTTGGGGGGTCGAGGGGGTGGGATCGACAAAGCGCGAGGGGGTGGGGGGCCCTCTCATGATGCCGCCGTGACACTGTCGGGGGGGGGGGGGGGGAGGGAGGGGGGGGGGAGGATGGTGATGTCGGTGATGTCGGTGACCCGCCCCACCCACGTGCTTCGTGGGCTGACCGGGATGGTTCAGGCAGGCCCCCGGGATTCCACCCAATCCGCCTGCCCTTTCCCCCCAATGGACTCGGAGGGTGCCTCTGGATGCCCCCGGTCAACAACACGGGGCAACAGCCCCGTCGACCCTCGCCGACCCCCGGAGTAGTCAAACGGGACAAGTCATCCGGGGGCTCCGTTGACACAACCAAAACACGTTCGGTCCCACAGAGGGTCTGAATGAGCGGTGGCGAGAGGCCAATGGGCGCCGCCAAAGGCAATACCAAGGCCTTGTGCCCAACCCCTTTGGGGGGGGGGGGCGCTTGACATTAAGGGCAAGGGGATTGCAAGGGGTTCGGGGGGCACTTGCTGCCGGGGCCGAGTACTCCCGGACGGGGTGCCCTGGATCAAGGGGCCTTTGGACCCGCTCCTTGGGGTCGATGACGTGCAGCTGCCCAAACGCTCGCGCCGGCCCAGCGCAGCGGCCGCGTGAGGGGCCCTGGCTTTCCGGGGGCGGAATGTGGTGCGGTGGCGGTGCCCTCTCCTCCCGCGGCGCCCGCCGGTCCAGTGCCGCGCTGGGGGGTGGTCCCCCGCGGGGGATGCGGCGTCATCCGGGCCGAGCGGAGCCGCGCCGAGCGAGGCAGCCATTCATTGGCGGAGGGGGGAGGGGGAGGGGGGGGGGCAGGCCTTTGCTTAGGTGGGGGGGGAAGGGGTCAGGGCGGGTTCCTAGTGAGGAGCCTTGTGGATGGCGCTGGGTCCTACTCAGTTGCCCACAGGGCGGGGGCTCCTTCCTACTGAGCTGACTGGCATGTGGGGCTGGATCCTACTGAGATCCTCTCACCAGGGCAGGGGATCACCCCCCGCCCCCGCCCCCACTAAGCAAAGGCCTGGGGGGGGGGGGGGGCTCCCCTTTGCGTCCGCCGGCTCCAGTGGGTCAACAGTTCGCCCTTTGGAAACGGATTTGCCTGAGATCAACGCATCCCCTAAATGCATGACTGTTTGGGTGCGGACCCCAGCCCCCCCCCCCCCGACGCTGGACGCCCGTTCGGGGCCCCTTGGGACCCGGGGGCCCACGGTCTCGCACCATCTCCATCCCCCCGACCTCCCTCGTCCCCCGCGGGCGGTGATGACTTGGCTCTCAGGCCCGGCATTGGGCCGCGGGACCATCGCGGGACCATCGCGTGACTTGGGTCGGCCCCCAGACCCCCTCGTGGGCCATACACGGGGGTTCCGCGTCCCTTCGGTGGCCTCCAGACGGTCAGCAGCGTGAAGACCGGAGGGGGTGCCTGGCCACGGCCCGGGTCGGTGTCCAGGGCTGAAGCGGATTCATGCAAAAGGATGACAAGGGAACATGTATGATGTGTGTTGAGGGGGCAATGAACGGTGATCTCGCGCACGCGCCCCCAAAAACTAGGTTTTTTGCTCGTGTGCCCCCAAAATCCGAGGAGTTCGCATGCACGCCCCCCAAAACTGCAACAGCCCCAAGTAATTTAGGGATGACACGCGTGCACATAGGACAGTCACATGTGCGATCTTTGATCGCTTTGAATTTACGTGATTTCCAATCTGAATTTCTAAGAAGAAGCAAAATATAGAGCACCAACAAGAATGTCGAGAATGATATTAACAATCTGAATTTTGTGCATGAAATTCTGTGAACGCTAGTTTGTCGTGTTAACATGTTTGCACAACGGGTTGAACCAAAGAACCAAATTTCTCCTTCCCTCCTTCTCTCCTTCTCTTTCCCATGAAAAAGGTTAAAAGGTCAAATCGAAGGTTAAGAGGTGTAATTTTGGTAACCATGGGACAACTTCATATAGTTATATAACTTTGTGCAAACATTGTTGAAAGGATGTCTTTACTTTGTATTTGAGGGTACTTTCAGCTTTAAACGAGTTTACACTCGTTCTGCGTGCCCTTCATCAAGTTTGTATCTTCGTCTTCTCGGTGCTTGCTCGCGCATTTGAAGGAGGGCTCGTAGTAGGGTTGTAAAACTCGTTTTGACGGCACCCGAAGAGCCGCGAGCAGGAATGGCGTCTCACGATGAGAGCATGCTTTCCGAGACCACAGTGGGCACTCTAGGACAACAAGAACCTCTCCCAGACAACCCGCCATCAATCGAACTCTTGACCGGCTCTAAGCGGGAGAGCCTGGGGTATATTCGGCGGGGCCATGTCAAAAAGGCCCAATCCCTCTTTGCGGGCGATGCCGAATCATCGACCGCTTCAAGCCAAACGCCAAAAGCCCTCGGGGACATCGCATTCGAACCTGATGGGCAGCAAAGTCCCACTTTTCGGGTCCGCCTCTCTGGTGGATCCGCCAAGGCCCCAAAACTCAGGGTCTTGGAAGACGCTGCGACCGCACGTCACAAGCGGTTGCACACCGAGATGAACATGGACATTACTTCGGCTTACTTGGCCACCAAGGTGGCTAAGATGGACACCACAATCAAGAAGATTACGAAACGTGTAGTGCAACCTCAATAAGAAACACAACGACTCCTTGATCTCGAAGATGGAATGAAGGATATAGGGGAAGTATCAAATCGTCTTCATGGGGTCGAGGAGGAAGTGGAGATTATGAAGGGGAGTGTGGAGAAGTTCAAACAATGGGTCAAGGACTTGGTTAATGATAAATTGCAAGAATTAACTAACAATTTGTTCATGCCATCTTCCCCTCTCTTCACGCCCTCTTCTCCCTTGGAGTTGAGATTTCAAGCTTTGGTAGAGCAAATTGACAAGTGTAAAACAAACACCCTCGAGGTTCAAAAGGTGGTCACAGCGAAAAATTCCGAAATAGAGGAAATGCAAAAGCTGTTGAAGCTTGAAATCCAAATAAACCAAAAGCAAATCTCCGAGTCATTCAAACTTGGGATCCAAGACCTCAACACCAAGGTTTGTACGCGCGCGGGGCAAACGGAATGTCCTGCATCACCCTTGGACACTGCAGAAGGCCAAGAAGTGCCGTTTCATCGCCGTGAGAATCCGCCTCAGCCCTTGTACAGAGCGTAGGGTCACGCCACAAGCACTTTGTTCGGGACCAGTGCTGTTACTCGCAGTAAATGGGGGCCATTCCTGTGCGGAAAGAAGCCCGAAGTCTGCGAACGGACACAGATTGCGGAAGGCTTGGACCGCCCTCGCGCCAACGCTGGCTAGCCTAGGGCTCCCGTCTCGGTCTTGTCAGTCCCTTTGCCTGCGATGCCAAATGTCATGTGCAGCACTTTGAAACAGCCCGGGGAATAATGGGGTGGGGGGGGGGGGGATCCAATTTACGTTGTAAATTACGTTAATTTTTGTAAATTTCTCAAAAGTGGCGTAAATTTCCATAAATTTCTGTAAGTTTGGTGTAAATTGAGGAACCCAAGTGCTTTGCATGTTAAAAGCTGGATATTTAGATATGTAGGAGGTCTAGAATTGAGTATTGAACATGAATTTTGTAAATTCTTCTTTGATGTGTCAACCTTTTTAGAGATTTAGCTATCTTCATCAAACCGTCCATGCTTTGAGCGCCAGTCCGCAAGACGAGGCACTGTACACATTTCGTTTGTTGCGTGTTGGAGATCCCACCCTCGAGAGCTAGCCCGGCCCGAGTGTGGTGCGTGCAAGGGCGGACGCCGGTGGTTACATACCGTCCATGCTTTGAGCACCAAATTCCGCAAGACGAGGTGCTATACAAATGTCGTTTGTTGCGGGCTGAAGATCCCACCCTCGAGAGCTAGCCCAGCCCGAGTGTGGTGCGTGCAAGGGCGGACATGGTTGGTTGCCATGAAGGTTGTACATTGCTGTTTGTTTTGGCACTTTTTGTCGTGTGACGGGGGCGCGCAAGCAGTCGGGTCGCAAAAATTTCCGGGCCAGAATTTGACTTGGGGGCATCAGCAACACCATGATCACAAGTTGAATCTTTGGTAATTACACCACCAGGCCCCACCTTCTCTCTTTTGAGAAATCTTAGTGACATATAGTACACATGCAAACAACCGTTGCTCCGCACCATACACAGGCGCAATTCATCCTGTGACTCATCACTGGGCTCCTTTGTCACGGACATCAGTGACAAACAGCGACGCCAACAGAGAAAGCGTATATTCCGCACGTGATAGTGTTGTTGACATCATTGATTGTGGAACAAGAACATGGGAGTAAACGGGGACCTATACCAAGAGAGTGTTTGTTGAACCCCTCTTTGTCTCAATTTCAGTGGCTACCCAGAGATGCAGCCGTCACACCATCCGCTTGGGGCCCAAAAATGCCTTGAACATGGGCTGTTTTGCAACCAAACATGGGTGAAAAATGGATCAAAGATAGGCTTTCTGGGGTTCTAGCCATGCATTTGGGCAATTTTGAGGGGTGGAAACCACAAAGAGTGGGAGATTACAAGTGCCCCAGGTGCCTTGGGAATCCGGTTTTGAGCCACATACTCCAAGATACAGCCTGTCCTTGATTTGGGGGTGTTTGTAGGCAAAGTGCTCTCATTCTAGGCCTTTTTAGAACCTTTTTGGGGCATTTCTCGGACGTGTTATTGAGCTACAGGGCAACAAAGGGCTCCTTGACACCCTTGAAGCCGTGGAGTGTACCACATCATCCACATCATCAACTTAAAAAAATGCATCAACCTGAATTGAACATGTGTGTGTGCCAATGAAAATGGACTGGAGTGGATCCGCGTGGTGTAACCCCCTTCACCCCACCCTCCCCGTGGGATCGAGTAATCTTGAAACCCTCCCCCCCCAAACCTTGCCAACTCCCCATGGTCTCACCATGGTGCGACTATGGTGTAACCCCGGTGAGAGCATGGTGAGACCATGGTCTCACCGGGGTTACACCATAGTCGCACCATGGTGAGACCATGGTCGCGCCATGGTCCACCAACCCTGGTTATGGTCATATGTGGTGCGATCATGGTCTCACTGTGGTGGGGCAAGTGAAACACCGGTGGCATGGCCCCATAGCGTGTACCACGCTACATTAATCCACGCAACCTTTGCCCACTCGCTCATTTGATAATTCTTGCTTGTAGCTTGGTTTTCTGGTCAGTTAACGACATGGTGGTGGTGTGTGTGCTTCGGACAAGGCTATTGCATAGCACTTGGAGAGCACATGAATATTATACCACATATGCCACCATGCCCGTACCATCCCATTGCCTAATCCTTTAGAACCCACATGTGTGAATAGCAAACCTTGTGTGTGCTTGTGTGTTCATTCACACACGCCATGTACCATTACACACTCCACAGCTAATGATGCTAATGGTTTATTGTTCCGGATTTCTGATGCGTGGTGAACAATTTTTGGGTAAAGAAGAATTTTTGGATCAAGAAGTAGCACCACAACAACAATAAAAACAACCCCCTTACCTTCGACTCTGACGTCTTCGTTTGCCAACAGCAGAGACCCATTCTACTGTTTTCTTGTTACACTCTTATGCGCATGTGATCAGTGCTCTTGCACCGTACTTAATCTCGACAACCACCAAACATGAATTGAAAGCCTATGTGTGAATGCCTGAATGCGCCAGCCCAAAGGATCAAGAGTACTGACACAGGCCGCAGTCACCAGCTGTGCGGTGTAGCATGCTCTTAGTGATGCACTGGTGGTCCCAGTGATGCACTAGTGGTTCCAGAAACCTGTCCTACGCACCCCAAACTCCCTGTTTCTCCCTTCCTTGCACAGAGCGAGCCTTGTTAATAGTAGCTCACTAGCACCAACAGTCAATGAAGGTCTATACGCCCGGAGGGTCTATATGCCCATGACTTTACGATTTTGGATTTTCGAAGTCTGGTTGCTGTCATTGGTTGCTAACTACAACACGTGTGCCACAATGTGCCACGACGCGGTGGAGTGGTGTTGTACCCAGAATGGCACTGTTTCATCCAGACTCGGTGGTTTCACTCGTGTGAACCGTACAACCGCCCAGCAGCCACCAAGTTTGTCTTGGGTGTCATTTGCCAGCACAATCCACTCCTCGACCCCAAGACGAAGCGACCCCACGAGGGGGAAGAACCCAACCATGCCCCTTCACGAACCCACGCTAAGTGGAGAATGCACAGGCAACCGCCTCCCACACAAAAAAAGTTTGGTGGCCGTCGGGCGGAGGCATCCAAAGAAAAAAAACCAGACCTGGCACCGTTTGTATGCACACATGCATATATCAATATACACTGCCGAGTGCCCTGTCGCTTGAAACCGGCGAGGCAAGACAACACAGCAGCAACAGCCTGGGTTGGATTGGTGCTGCAGACTAGCCAAAATGTGACCAGGATTCTTTGGTTTTCCGGTATGGTGGGCTGTATATACACATGTATGCACACACACAGTGATTGCGTTTTGTGAGAACGTGTCTGTGTATGTATCTGTATCCTGTGTGGGTTTGGCCCCACATTTTGATTTTCGTTGAGTCTCCGCCATGATACCTTTCTGGTCTGTCTGCCATCAACCTGTAACCATTCACCTCCAAACAGTGAGATTGTGTCTGCTTTGTATCGTCTTCTCTGTGCAATACCAAGATCTCTGAAGTGTGATTTGTTGGTTCCCACAAATAAAACAACACAAGGCGATAAATGTGTCGCATGCTGTACTTGCACTGATTGGCGATGACCCTTAGAATATGGGGCGCTACATTTCCAACACCGCGAGGTTATTCCGTCCGTTGGTGAATCCGAAAAGGGCAACGGTGAAACTCTCCACCAAGATTCACGGTCATTGCCACACTGGGTAGGTGCCCAATCTTCTGATCGGGGTGTCTATGGTTCCATGACCACCCCACCCCTTCCCTCCTCGTGCGCGCGCACACACACACATAAGCCTTGATAGCCTTGATGTCGTGCAGAGAGGGAGGAACGGCCGCCAGGAGCGGAATCTGAGCACATTGCTGCAGTGCGGACAGAGCTGTAGAAGTGGTGTATGATAGCGAACGCTATGAATGGATTCAATAATGGGCGGCACACACACGCAAGGTGGACTCTCTGACCTTTGATGCCGACCGGGTGCTATGCCAAGCAAAGCGACCGAATGCAGTAGGGATGGCGTATGGCCATTTATGGTCAGGAAGCTGTGAATCCGTGTGTTAGGGGCTTCTGCAGGGCCCATCTGGACTATGAAACGATGGTTCTGCAGTTCAGTAGGACGCGAACAGGGGAGTGCCTGAGTGCAGCAGTATCCTTTTGTCTTGGCGGTCGCAGGGAACTGCAGGTGCTAAAAAGGTGTGAAAAGGACGCTTCGCCGGATGGCCGGCACCGCTTTGGCAGGTTGTAAATGCTGTCATCATCGCTGGTGTCATTCAGATAAACCACGTCCTTGTCGGCAAAGCGTCACATCTCTGTATGTTGGTCATTCCAATGTGCGTTGGTGGACCCATTCTCAGGGAGGCATGAGATGGTTTCTGTCATCGGGGCATGCCGGCGTTTGCCTGAGCTTGCAATAGAACCCAATGTGTACGTCCCATCGGCAGCTGGTCAACTCAGTGCAGGGTTTGTTTTGGCACTATGTGCCACCAGAAATGTCCACAAATTAAGTGTACCCATGGGCGGTGTGTCCACATGGCATGGCAACGTCCAGCATCTTCAGGAGAATCGTTCATGTCCGCGACCGTGCGAGTCGATGAAACCAGAGAAGGGCTCTGGCCCTCAGGTGCCAGTTTCTATACGTATCTTTGGTGCCATCGCCGTCCGTGACAACCTGTGGCCACAGATATGCGTAGAAATGTTCGCTGACGGACATCTGCAATATTCAAACACAAGGTGATCGCCAACACCATGCCGGTCACGATAGTACACAGTCCATCAATGTCTTTGGATTGTTGTGCCCCCTACGCCTTCAGCTGTGGCTTTAGGAGCCCAATAGGCATGTCTAGTCGACCATGACACCGCCAAACACACGTTGTATGTTGGACTCGATGAAGCGCAACAAAGGTATGTTCTGCGTGTATTCAGATGTCTCTTTCGAGCCATTGGGGTCGTAGATCGGATACATTTTTTCTTATTACCACCAAGCGTTTTAGTGCCATGTGCGCCATGGCATCATTGACGGGGTTCGTAGCCACGGGATACCAACCGGGTTGTCATGAAATGTATTGGGTCATGTTGATGTCACAGAAAGCCATCCCAAATTTGCCTAATTTGTGACTCTAATGGCAAACAATGGCAGAATCATGGTTGTCAACAATGTCCAAGTCAAGGATTTTAGTGGGTATGCAACACCTGGACGATTGTGTACACTGCCAACTGTGTTGGTAAAAATTGGTCGTGTCGTATTTCAGTTTTTCGAAATTCGAATGGTGGTCCGTATTTGGACCCATGTTTTATAACTCCCATGTCACGATACACAGTGTTGACGGAAGGGTTCTACATACATGTGCATGTGCCGACCCATTTTCGTTTTTTTTTAATTCGCCTGATTTTCTTGTTGTATCACATCTGTCTTTTATGGGGCGGCACACGTTATTATGATGTGTCTGACCCCGATCTTGTTAGTTGCTTATTACACTACTCATTCAATTGTGGAATGTATCTATTTTTATTTTGTCAGAAAACAACCAATTAGTGACCAGAAAAAATGTTTTCCAGTTCTTAGGTCCATACACTATGTGTCTCATGGGAGAAATAGGCTGTTATAAACCTCCGGCACGATTCCAACCCTCTTATTGGGGCCCATTGTTGAAAATGAATATTGTTTTGGAGGAAAGTTTTAGGCCCGAGGCCCGAGGCCTGTTCAGGGGAGTGCGACATGGCTTGGCAACAAGCTCACTGCCGCAAAAGTGGGGAAACAAAGCAGGGTTGAGCTGCAGCCTCCGTTTGTTTGGAGCCTCCATCAGCGTCCCCCTCCCACTGAAAAGATGCCGCGCCCTCCAGCTACAACTTTGGATGTCCTGCGACCGGCACCCAAAACCAATGATCCCCAAAAGTGCAGTACGAACAGCTCCCGTTTGTTGGGCATGAGGAGGGAGGGGGTGCTTCACACAAATGGCACTCCCCATTGCAATCACGTCTCCATTACCCCCCCCCCCCCCGCCCCCCAGGAGGGTGCGAGGAGCACCGTGCGTTACACCCAAAATTTTCCAAAATTTTGAGTCGAGAATGTGAGGACTGTTGAGAGCGACAGAAGTCGCTCTAAGAACAACAAATGTCTGCCCAAGAAATTTCTCTTATGAACCTGAGGGAACGACCCAACACATGAAAAAGGTGCAACAGGGATGCAGGCAGAAAGGCCTGGCCCCGAATCCTCTGGTATGAGGGGATGGTTCGACCAATACAATAGAATCCTGGGATCAGTGACAATAAGCGGGGTTAAGTGTGAAGTTCAGATGTTGCAGCTTTGGGACTCACACCCCCACAGAAGGTTTGGATACATTGTGGATGCTGCGCCACGCCGTGCCAGAACGCTGTTAAACACATATTTCTCCATGCTCAACCCCACAAAATTCATGCTGTCTGAGACGAGGTTCATGAATGGATGCCTCTCCACTGGACCCACCCACCGCAGTGACACCAAACCCATCATAGTGCTTGGCGATTTATGGACAATGTGTGCAATTTCTGGAGGTCTTTATCCACACATTATATCAAATACCCATGAAATAGGAACCACTGGCACAGCGGTTGACTGGTGCGAATGCCGCGTCATGACACACCCAACTCTGGCCCTTTTGCTTGAAGGCATTGTATTCCAACCCCCAGACACCCCCCACCCGCTGCCTGATTTCGACATCTGGGATCGCTGGCTCGATGCGGTGTCACCGAATTTCCCCAGCGTGCTACAGTCGATGATCCTTGCACTTGCAGACAAGGGCCTTACCTGCGCTTTTCAGGACCCCATAGGCAAATAAACTGGGCCTCAATCGTCCATGGTTGCGCCTACAAAAGGTACAGCAAACAGTGTTGGTGGAAACTATTTTGGGCAATCGTGGTGGCCGCCCAGACCATATATATACCTTCCCTGTTATCAAATGGGTCAGGGAGGGAAGAGTCTTCAGGAGGTCCCTCGGCCTGGCGAGTGCTTTGCACTTCGCACCGGCCCTCCCGACCTCCTGATAGCCTTTGCATTGTTGTGAATAAACGCCACATACCAGAAAATCTAGCGTTCCAGGTGCATGTAGGCAGAAAGGACCAGTACTGTGTGAAAACCATAGGTTGCCTTTGCACATAAGCCACCCTGTACTTGTGCCGCTTGGCAGGTTTTGTGTTGGGCATCCCCCATTTGCGGGCTCCACCATTTCCACTGATGATACAGTACTTTCTAGTACTTTCTGCCTGCTTTGTTGTGCATTGATTGACTGGTTTGTCGCAATAGATAGATGTCGCTCTCGGCCTCTGTTGCTATGAGAGCGACAGGTTCCTGCCTCTGCACTCTCAGAGCGACAGATTCCAACTGAGAGAGGTTTCGGGGTGATCTGGCACCTCGAGATTCACTTGCCTGATCGAGTGTACAGGTTGCTCAACAAGGCCCGAAGCAGAACTAGGGCAACCTGCTCGAGGCTCACAAGCCCATGGAGCATTCCCCCCACGTTATTCAGGGGGCCTGCCACCACCCACAGGCACAGAACTCGTGGCAAGGCCAACACCTTCCCCCCAATGGGCCTGCTCTGCCACAAGCCCGGCCCATTTCCCCCTTTTGTTTCTTGGCCCCACTTCGGTGAACACCAAGACAAAAGGGATTATGTAGCTAATTTGCTCAAATGTCAGCCCTCAAGACAGCACGGGTGATGTGACTACTTTTGATTCCATCCAAACTTCGGGGACCCCTAAGGTATTAGTGCCTATGCATCCCATTTGCCCACTTGTGGGTCCCAAGATGGCGGCGGTTATATAGCCACTACTCATTGCGTCTCCCATTGGGGGACACTCAAGCTGGCAGCGATTTTGTAGCCCATTTGCCGGCATAGTTTGTGTAGCCGCTCTTGGTTCGGTCTTCACTTCGGGGAACCGGTTATGGAACCAATTTGCCTACATGTGGGCTCTGAAGACGACATGGTTGATGTAGCCAATTTTGTTTTCATCGCCACTTTGGGCACCCCCAAAATAACACGGGTAATGTGGCCCATTGGCCCACAACCGGGCCCTTCAGATAGCAAGGGTTGTGTAGCCAATTTGCTGGCACGCGGTTTGTGGCCACCTTTTGTTCCGTCTCCAGTTTGGGGACCCCCAAGACGGCAGGGGTGATGTAGCCAACGTGCCCACATGTGGGCCCTCAAGACAACATTGGGTATGTGGCTAATTTCGGATTCATCTCCACCTTGGGGAGTTCCAAGATACTAGGGTTTCTGTAGCTGATTCGCCCACATGTGAACATCCTACAAGGTAGGGGTTATCTAGACCCTTTTGTTCTCGTCCTCACCTTCTGGGCCTCCAAACAACAGGGGTTACGTAGCCAAGTAGCCCACAAGTGGGCCCTCAAGGCGGCAAGGGTTATTGGCCCACAAGTCGGCCCTTATGACGGCAAGGGTTGTGTAGCCAATTTGCTAGCACGTGGTCTGTAGCCCACTTTTGTTCCGTCTCCAATTCGGACACCCCCAAGATGGCAAGGAATTTGCCCACATGTCCACCCTCAGAACGGCACGTGTGGTATAGTTGCTTTTGGTACCGTGCAAAATTCTGTGACGCCCAAGATGATGCGGGTTTTGTAGCCCATGTGCCCACTTGTGGGTCCCAAGATGGCAAAGGTTATGTAGCCAATTTGCCTACATGGGTTATGTACCCACTTTTGCCTCCGCCTTCACTTTGGGGACTCCCATGACTGTACGGGTTACCTAACCAATTCACACGCGGTTGGGGCCCCATGATGGCCGGGGCCATGTAGTCACTTTTGCCTTTGTCTTCATATTGGGGACCCCCCCCCTGACGGCAGGGTTTACCTTGTAAATTCACACACAGGTGGGCCCCCATGACGGTTGGGGTTATGTAGTTACTTTTGTTTTTGTCCCCACTTCCCCGACCCCCAACACATCAGGGTTTTTGTAGCCGATTCACCTACATGTGAACCTTTGACACGTCAGCGGTTATGTCGCGATTTTTGGTTTGTTCCCCCCCTATGGAGCCCCAAGATAGTAGGGGTTATGTTGCCAATTTGCCCAATTGTGGCCCCCAGGGTGGTGGGGCTTTTTTAGCCACTTTTGATAGCGTCCCCACTTCGAGGACCCCCAAAATGGGAGGTGTTAGGTAGTCATTCATCCCATTTGTGGGCTAGAAAAGTGTACAGCTGTTGTAGTCGCTGTTTGCTCTGTCGGTGTTTTGGGGACCCCCAAATGGCAAGAGTTATGGAACCACTTTTGATTTTCTCGCCACTTCGGTGAACGCCAAGACAAAAGGGATTATGTAGCTAATTTGCCCAAATGTTAGTTCTCAGGACGGCATGGTTGATGTGACTACTTTTGATTCTGTCCAAACTTCGGGGACACCCAAGGTGTTAGCGACTATGTATCCCAATTGCCCACCTGTAGGTTCCAAGATGGCAGGGGCCATGTAGCCACTATTGGTTGCGTCTCCCACTCGGGCACACCCAAGCTGGCAAAGGTTATATAGCCAATTAGCCACCATGGGTTGTGTAGCCACTTTTGGTTCCGTCTCCACTTCGGGCGCCCGCAAGGTGGCAGGGGTTATTGAACCAATTTGCCCACGTGTGGGCCCTCAAGACGACATGGTGGATGTTGCCAGTTTTGTTTTCGTCGCCACTCTAGGGACCTTCATGGCGACCGGGGTTATGTAGCCAATTGGCCAACAAGTGGGCCCTCAAGACGGCAAAGGTTGTGTAGTCAATTTAGGGGAGAGGTGATGTAGCCGATGTGCCCACGTATGGGCCCTCAAGACAACATTGGGTATGTGGCCAGTTTCGGTTTCATCTCATCCTCGTGGTTCATGGACAGTCGGGTTTCTGTAGCCGATTCACCCACATGTGAACATGCAACAAGGCACGGTTTATGTAGCCACTTTTGTTCTCGTCTTCACCTTGTGCACCCCTAGGACAGCAAGGTTACGTAGCCAATTTACCAACAAGTGGGCGCTCAAGACGGCAAGGGTTATACAACTAATTTGCTGGCTTGCCGTCTGTAGCCCCCTTTCGTTCCGTCTCCAATTTGGGAACCCCCAAGACAGCAAGGTTGATGTAGCCAATTTGCTCACACGTGGGCCCTCAAGACAACATGGCTTGTGCGGACAGTTTTAGGTTAATGTCCACCTTGGGGATTTCCAAGATAGTAGGGTTTCTATAGCTGATTCGCCCACATGTGAACCCCACACAAGGCAGGGGTTATCTAGACCCTTTTGTTATCGTCTCAATTGAGACACACAATGTCCGATTCTATTTCACGCCAAATGGCCGTACCACCTAATGTGTGCATACCACAACAACTCTAGTCTACTCCCCCCAGTTGAGTGAAACGAAGGCAGGCGGCCTATGATAGATGTCAAGAGTCCAAGTTGGATAAAGGGCGAAGTGTTGGTGCCCCCACCAACATCGCCCCAATGTCCCGTCCCGAAGCCTAGTCCATCCGAAACACAACCGCTAACACATCTACGACCAGCGGTGGACAGAAAATGGCCCACATCACCTGCCTCTACACCAACTTCGGCATGTAAAGCAGCGGTCGTAGGTCTCATTCAGAAGAGGCCGATGCCGAATGTGTACATGACGAACCTAATAGCTTAGCCAGACATGACACATAGGAACGATTAGGTTGCGACGGTCAATGTGTGTGAGGTCCATCTCTAGTCTTTGATGAGGGGTGATTGTCGACTTGACCCAGTAGCGGTATGTGCTTGTGCTTTTGTCGGTGGCCCGGGGCAGCGCTGCAGCAAGTAACATGTATACCTTGATCCGACCGACTACAAACTGGATAGCACATATCCCGTGCGAGCAGATTGCTTACATAACCTTTGCCGTCTTTCGGGCCCCAAATGTGGGCATATTGGCTACGCAAGGCTTGTTGTCACCAGTCTCTCCCGGCTACTGACGTTGGCGTAGTTTGCTAGTCATCGAGCATGGTCATTGCTTTGACGATGTAATAGTCCGAACCCAACGGATAGAACCCAACGGATAGCGGGGACTTCCAGGTATCAACGTTTGGAGTTCACGCGACCCCACCCTACTTCGGGTCGCATCAACTTGGCAGGCTGTAGCTTGCCTTTTATAGTTGTTGACAAGGTATAGCAACCTTTCGTCACTAAACACCACGATTTGGGTCTCAAGTGTAGTCCAAGGCTTGTGCTGCTCTGCTTTTCAAGGTGTATTTGGATCCTTTTAGCAAGCACAACATGCTTTTGGCAATGTCACACGGTATTGTCACTTGTGAGAAGCACGTGGCTTCCATGGGTACGTTCCCATGGAGCCAAGCCACTACATGACGGTCCTCCTCAGGTCACCGCTAGTGTCACGTGCTTCTTCTTTTTGTTTCGCTTCATCATCATCTTCTTCTTAGAGGAAATCATGCACAAACACTATGCAACCATGCACAAAGAATATACAAGAACGTGTGTGGTGCCGTGTTTTTTCATGGTGAGGCCTTGTGTAAATCCGCATACCTAGAAGGTGTGAAATGAGTGTTACCTCGATCTCTTCCTCCCATTCTTTTTCCCAAACGTTTTGGAGAGCTTCTTCTCCTTGCTCTTCCACCGGTTCCGCGGCTTGTTTGTCCTTTTGAGAGCGGTGATACTGCATGTACCATGGCACATGCGCCAAACACTGACCCTCAAAATCTCTCCACACATTGCCGGGGTCGCCGCTTGGACGCCGTCCTGTTTTCTCCCATGGGATGTGACATTCACCCCCCCCATCTCTGCGGACACCATCGACTTTCCCCATGCGGGTGACCACAAAGCAGTCAGGGTCACAGTAATGAACCCATTGGGACCGCGGCCAGCGCCGCCACCGGTCAAGGGCAATGTGTCGCACTGGCCCTCCTCGTTATTCCGCAAGTTTTCGCGCCACATGTCCCAATGGTCCAAAGCGCGCTCCACTCACCAAGATCACATCATGCACCCACTAAACAGGGCGGACGCCATCATTGCCGCAGTGTCCAGCTTTGTGCACGCACACCCCCGCCCACAGCCAGTTCACGACGTGGTCGAACAACAGCTGGCTGACGAGTTGCACCGCAACCCTACCTCCAAGAGGGCCCAGCAAGCTTGGGCGCACCACAGGGCGACCAATAATATGAATCGGGCCCAACGACACCTGCAGCGCTTCCGAAAATGCGCGGTACGCGGCCGCTCTACTTTCTTCAATGCCTAAAGTGGTGGCTGATCACCCCCTTCCGCACGACTACCCCACAACCCGACACGACCTCGGCCGCCGAACACCTTCCGCACTTCGCGGGGGACCCACCATGGAGACCGGCAGAGGCCAAGGCTCTTCTTTCAAAAGTCTTAAAGCCAGGACGACCAGTGAGCCCCGATCCTCCCTCCTGGCAATCTTTCACAAAAGCGCTTCGCCAACCCAAGAACAAGGCGGCAGGCATGGACCACGTGGCGCCCCACCTGTACCAGTGGTTACCTATGGAACTATAGTAGGACCTATACATGGCAGTGCGCCATGTGTGGGAAAGCGGCGATGTGCCGCACCCCTGGCTGCAGGCTAGAATAGCCATGATCTACAAGTCTGGCCCCCCTGAGGCGGCCCGCAGTTACCGGCCCATTAGCGTAGCTACGGGGATGTACTCCATTCTAGCCCGGCTCATATTGGACACCCTCAGAGGGCCCATCAACGCGGCGCTCTCCGACCCCCAAGCAGGATGTAGACGAGGCTATACCACATCACAACAAGCCCTCCGCATGTCGATGCTTTTACACCAATACGGTGGTGAAGTGTGCTCTGTGGGCCCAGAACAGTTGGTGCAACCCCATTCCGCCCAGTCGGTGAGGAGAAGTGACATGGAGGAACTTGTATGATTTGTGAACGTCCACCTTATTGAGTTCCATGCCCTCCGGCATAAGCACAAACCGCAAGCACATGGAGTCCATGGCTTTGAACATTGAGTCGTTGGGGAGAAACAAGCTGCGGTACGTCCACCGTGGGATCAAGATGGTGTTCAGCAGCTGCACCCGCTCGAAAGCGTTCAGTGGCAGGTATTGGTATCGCGCCAGATCAGCTGCGGCCGTCCCCACGAAGTCATCACGTGCCTTTTGTTCCCAGGTCGGATGTGCCAGGAGGTGACCGAGGTAGTGGAAGATAGGGGGTTGCAGCGGCAATCGCGCATCGCCCCACATGATGGTGTCCCTGGTCGGGGACTCTCGTCGTGCCACACCCTGACGGCGGGAGGGTGGGGCCCAACGGTACACCTGTGTCTTTGAAGGGTTCGTCTTGAGGCCCAGTATGGCAGACAACTGACCGACGCGCTCCAAGACGTGTTGCATCTCCCGTTGGCTCGGGGAGATGATGGCGATGTCGTCGACATAGGCCAGCATGGTGCTGTTGGGAAATTCCCTAGTGAGAGTCTGGTGGAAGGCCTCATACACTAGAACAAAAAGGGCTGGGGACAGGGGGCACCCCTCCTTGATGCCACGGCGCAACGGAAAACGGACGTCTCCGTACACCCTTGTGCTGTGCGCGTAGATGCTAGCCACCATGTTGTAGATGCGGGCCGGGGTTCCAATCAACTGGAGTCCGTAGGTGAGGCACTCATGGGGCATGCTGGGGTAGGATTTTGCGATGGTACAGAACACGTTACGTTCACGTCCGGGATCCATTGGCTGCAACCTTAGCAAAGAACTGCCCTCCCGAGCAGTGCCTATTCGCAACTACTTGGCTATACTCACCCAGCTAGGTGCTTGCACCGCACTCCACATAGCACTTCCGCCGCGGCCGGCCGGGGGACCCAACCTCATCGACAGTGAAAGCTCCGATGACGGCGTCCTCCTGTCTGCCCGCAAGGAGCAGGTGGGGGATGCCCTCCACACGCGCCACTACATTGCCCCACACCGGTACCACAAAGACCCCTCGGCAGGCACGGTACCTGCGGGATACCACCCTGTCAACATCGCGGGCATATTGTGCTACTCAAACAAGCAACCGCCAACCGGAACGTCCCTATATTCCGATGGCAGCCTTCAAACAGTTCCGATTGCAAGGCTCGGAATACCAAGCGGCGGGCGCAACAGTAACAAAAGGGCCTCTTCGCATCCTCGCCCGGGTGGCGGGCCCACAACAGCCCTACAAGGCTGAAATGTACGGAGCAGCCATCGGCGCGGCCATTGCATCTGACGGTGACACTCAATACATCGACAACATGGCCGTCACAAAATGCGCACACCACCGACCCACGCACGAATGTTCTCATGCTGACATCCGCCACAAAGTGTGTGACCAGGTGCAGCACAAACGCGTCGCCGCGGAGTGGATCCCCAGCCACCGCCTTGAGACGGAGGCCCGTAACGCGCAAGAACGCGAACAAATTCGACACAATGGGGAAGTAGACTTGCTCGCCAACATGGCCACGCGCCTACCCGTGCCGGATTACGACCCCCGGCGCCCCGAAGATATTGCAATGTGCGGCGGGTCCGCCCCCACTCTGGCGCGGAAATGGATCCCTCAACGGAGGCGCGTTGTCACTTTCGACGGTGCGCACTGGGTATCCTGGCTGCCGATGCGGGGGAACCGACGTATGCTCTGGGTTAAATGGCTTTGGGGCCAGGTACGATGGGATGGGACGGGCGCGCCGTGGGACCATACGAACACCCAATGCCCCATATGTCCCCTCCACCACGGTACCACTGTCCACAACCGACTCATCCACTGCATGCGTTGGAAAGTCGCATTTCGCAACATGTGGCTTAGCACCTGGGGACCATGGCAAGATACGGTGACACAATGGTGGAACAGGGCGTCAACGGTAGACCTACACCATGTTTCCTTCCTTCGCATACCACAGTCCCTATGGGACCACATCCCCCGAACAATGCGGGTAGACCTCAGGGAGCGTGTGGCCTGGCACCAGTACCACGCCCTACATGGCGTATGCCAACTGCGCGGCCAACTCATTATGCCCCCCCGTGACCCACAGGTGCCGCCCACGCCCTCCACAGCGGTGCCGGCATGGTACACAAAGCTGCGCTCACGAGCTGTACGACCGAACCCCACAGACTCTATCCTCCGCAATCAAGTAGGGTACACAGGGCCCCGGGAGAGAACACAGCGACAGGATGGCCGCGCCTCTCATGAGACGTCCCACCGTGGAGTTGCGCGCACATGGGACCGGCCGCAATCGTACCACACCAGGTCATGCGCGGTAAAATATCTCGACCAGTGCCTCTGTCCCACTGCCGCGGACCTAGGGGCACAGCACGTAGCTTCGGCAATGCAGTATTTGGCCCAGCCTTGGTTTCTGCATCAACGTGCCGTTCTCGGGGCCTCACTGATGGTTTCATACCGCGACATGCTAGATGATCTGGTGCGGCAATCACGGCACTGGCACACCCTTCTGCGACGTGCTAGAGTGTGGACCACCTCCGCAGACCAGCACTACCAGCGGCATGACCGAAGGGTCCAGCTCTCTTCGGTGATGAGCCAGTTGTGGGCATCCGAGCGCGCGGCCCACTGGGTGGAGCCTCCTCTGCCTAAACGCCACTGCCGCACAAGGCCCGGCATCCTGGGCCAACGCCCGCCACCGGACATGGCCCCTACAAAGCGACGAAAGCTTGTCACTCTTGAAGACCTGTGGGGAATGGCACACAGGTGATGCCGCATGTTTAACCCCCTTAAATCTTACACATTATAGGCTTGCCATATGGCGTGGCGGTTTTGCCTACCGCATCAAAGAGCCCTCTGTTATACGCATGTGAACTCTGGGTCTTTGCCATGTGCCCCGCTTTGCGGGGATCCACTGTATCATATGCTGGAGACGCCCACTTTCCCAAGCACAATCTTGAGTACTCTTTGAACTTCTGGAGTCAGTCATAAAAAAAAGATATTGCATGTACCATGGCTCTTGGCCCTCGATGAATTGGATCTCGTCTTCTTTTGAGATAAAGGAAAGGATGAAACAATTCATCAACCAAGCCTAATCGAGTTTGATCCCCCCGAAACAATTGTCAATTAGTTTGAGCAAGGTTGATGGAGTCTGATTGATTTCTAATGACTTGGAATCTCTATTACAGCCCCCCCCCCCGACCGAGTCTCATGCAGCACATGAGTTCGAATAAGTATGATGCCTGATGGAGTTTGAAATGTTTGCAAGCACACATACCATCGGGGTGATCGCATCAATACCTTGGGGGGGTGTCTGCCTTGGGCTGGTATCGCGCGTCCGGCCGAAATTGTTCCCTTGTTCCACGGGGTGCCTTCCATGGAGCTGCACCACGAGGAGGCAACTCATGGGGATCGCCAGGTCGGGATCACTGCACATGGTGGGGTTCGGTGCAGGGGTGCGGACCCAAACCCTGCTCTAGGCCCGTCCAATCCCATGTTGCCGTAGCGCTGGACTTACGGGACATTTTGAGAGGTTGAGGGGTTGGAAAGCTACATGATGGACAATGAACGAAGGACCCACAGAGAAATGCACATCCGATAAAAAAAGAACTAGGGTTGTCCGCCCCCCCTTGTCTAAAATGCATTCTATGAAAACACAAGGGTTTTCACTTCTGTCAAAATTTGGCGGTGGATGAGCATGTGCAACGTGGGCAGATCCTTTATTCCTACGCGTATGCCTTTGCACTATGTCTACTTAGCATTTCCCATTGCGCAAACAAACCCTAGCACGCATGGAAAATGCCGTGTCACCGGCTACGAATTGCCGCCGCCAGCTTCCTAGAAATGCCAAATATGTCGCATGCAAGATTCGAACCACCGATCAACGTGCAGGCCCTCTTTGGGGGTAATTGCGCCCACCAATTGTACTTTCCATCAGTGCTCCCCTGGCGCGAGCCACGGTATTTGGATTTGACCCCCCGGAACGAAAATTTTTTCGAAAAAAAGGGAGTGCCGGCCGAAGCCAGCCGGCACCTCGACGAACATCACCAACACACACTCCCACTATTCATGACGCATTGCACACTGTCCATGAACCATTACATCGCCTACTCACACTGTTCTTGAAGCATTACATTGCCCGCTCACATTGTTCTTGAAGCATTACATTGCTCGCTCACACTTTTCCTTATGCATTACATTGCGTGCACACACTATCCTTGAGGCAGTACATTGCCTTGTGAAGTTTTGTTTCTTATGCATTTTGAGAACTAACGGCTTACTGCTTGCAAAACCATGCTACCTGAACATTGTTGTACACCCAAGGTACAACAGTTCCCAAAAAAAGGGGGCAACAAGGCATCCAAGGTGGGTTTTGGGCCACTTTCAATGCATACAGAGGCATATGGACTGTAAGTCCGTTTCGGGAACCAATCAAAACTGCATGGGAACCAATCAAAATTGCATGGAAACCAATCCAAACTGTGTGGAACCCAATCAGCACTGCATGGGAACCAGTCAATGCACCAGGATTGGAATAAGGCTAATCTGCTAAATCCAAAAACCCCTGCTATCCTCACAACTCACATCTCCCACCACATCATGGCACAAATCGGTTCGGCAAGATAGCGTGATGGCAGCTCGCAACCTCCGCGCAATCTGTGCCAAAGAGGAATTTCGTTCCACCCACATCCGCCGTCTGCTCCTCCCCGGCGGTACCATCCGGTGCAACCGTCTCTCCACGATGTCCACAGCTTGCGCGCAGTGGTGGAACCGAGCTGGGACACATTCGCTATGTTCTCCTCGCAGGGTGGTGAGCGTTTTGAGACGCCGAGGAGCCGTCTGGCTTCCCTTGACCATAGGCAATGCGGTGCCGCTTGGCATTGGGTGCTGCCCGGGGGGGGGGGGGGTGTCAGCAATAAACCTTCATGTCATGCTATGTTTGCCGTATGTACAGGGAGTCAACACGACACATCCTGCTTAATACACATGGGAATCCGGTTCTTCTATGCTACTGTATGCTATGTTATGCTTACTTATACATAGCCGCGACACACCTACCTGATTTAGAGCCCAACAAACCAATATATGATGGTGGCAATGTACGACCACGGGGTCTCGTATGATGTGGCAAATGTGTGCTGGACAACTAGATCAACCTGGTCTTACTTACAGTTCGTCGCCTTTAGACCGTGGGCAACCTAGCAGTGTTGTTGTTGCAGTTTTGGCCGCCAACACCGCCCACGACCGGGCGCTGGCCACGGGTACACACTGCGAGAAAGTCTTGTTCGCAAACCAAACCACCACTTGGAGGGACAGTGTTGAACAACACGTCGAGACGGTGACGGCAACACCCCCCCCGCTCACAGTTGTCCAGTGGCTCAAGGTGCTGGTAAAGGGACCAGCAGCTGGCGTTGTTGTCGCATTGTTTAGCGGTGGTCGCACGACCGGGCGCTCGACACGGGACGGTTCTGCGGCTACGTCTTGGTCGCAAACCAGACCAAGACACATAGAAAAACCGTTGATCGTCATGGAGACGGTGCAATTGCCCTGCACATCGGAATAAGCGATGACCGTCACTGCAACTTTGTGTCCGCTCATTGTCGTCCATTCGGTGAAAATGTAGGTAGTATATCGATAGTTGGTGCTAGAACATGCGGCGGTATGTGGGTGGCGTGAGGTGTGCCAAGATGTGTACGCTGAAATGCACACACATGTATGTGATTTGGCACTCTTTTGAACTATTCCGAGACCGCGCCCACACACAACAAACAACTCTTCGAACATTTTTCTTTTAGCCGCCTGTGCATTAAAACACACAATGAAACCCGCATCCATCGTGATTATGATTGGAGTTCCTTTAGGGCTGTGGTGGTGGTTCACCCCAGCAGGCCACCAATAGCAGTTGTGGGTGGTGGTGCGACACTAATTTCCTTGGCACATTGTCCGTCACGCATCACCGCACCACAGTGTTGCATTGAGATAGTAGAGGTTATGCTTCATTTCATTGAATTTTGTCGGGAGCAGGTTGGTTTGGTGTACAAGATTGTTGTCTGGCCTGCCCTCGCTCAAATATCATGGGCTTGCGGCACTGCATTATAGATTCGGCATTCAACAAACAATATCAAACCATACGCTGTATTGCCAGACCTTGAAAATTCCACAATTCATGTTCATCGGACGTGGTTTTGACATGTTTGCCCCCCCCACAACCACCACTACCACCACCACGCACCCACTCACCAATTCAATATGCGCAATAATGTGCAAATCATTGCCATCATCGCTCCCTCCGTAACATGCAAACCAAAAAAGCCAACGCCGAATAGACAAGGTATGCAACTTGTGACTTTAAACATCTTTTTTGTAGTATTGTATGTTGTGGGCCGTTTGGTTGCACATGCGACCAATTCTCCTCAATATTGTGTATCAAGATGTCATCCTCCAAAGTATTGCGGATCGAGATGCGATCTACGTGGTGGTGCTGCGCAAACCTTGGGTAATGATAGTCTCTGTGAAAGGGTTGCATGCCCCGTTGCAACAGAGGCTAGGCAACATGCATAGTGATGACCTGCGTGTTGCACGAGCCACAATGTGCCCTTGCTCACGGACAAGTCACCACGGTCATTGTCAGCCACAGTCCATACATACCCATAATCTATATTGCACCATGGACATTGCGCCAAAAACCCGACACGCCCAACACACTACGTGACCACACACAAACGCGCAAGCAACGGGCATGGTCATAGAGACCGCAAACACCAACACACAGCCGTTGATCCGGTCAACAGCCCTGAATACGTGTGTGATACCCGTACTCGGGCCTCGGTCCACGAAAAGCACATTCTGCCCAACTTGTTAGTTGCAACTGTACGGATCAAAAAAGCCACGGAGTATTACGGCCCTGAGTACACCCATGTCAATACGGTGTACATGCCGGAGGATGGAATTGTCGTGATACACCCTACATGACCCCACAATGTAAACCCAAGCACAACGTTTTTGTGGCACAAATCAAACAGTCCTCTTAGTATTCCGCCATCACTAGCAATCACATCTTTCCTGCAATCCGGGTGTTTATACGGATGATCGTTTGTGATGATGATACTCAGACAAGTTGCCTTACTGTGCGTTTCCTCCTTGCTTCCGGGCCAATTTTATGCTCGGGTTTTGGTTTTCGGCCCCGATTCATGATGGGGTTGTTGACAAGGATAGGCAACACCAGGAAAGAGAAAGCAAGTACAACACAAAGAATAGCAAGAAGGTGCCTCATCATTCACATCTACCAAATGAAGCAGCTACCTTCACTTAAGTGTCCCGCCAACACCAAGATGGGATTGAACCTCATGGCGGTCATCGCTGCTGTGGATGAGTTTTGCCTACACATGAGCAATTATCACGTGAGACACCAAGCAATGCCCGGGGAAGTTCGCGGAGCACAACACGAAGAAAGCAACAACTCATCAAACCCCCCGAGGAGGAGCGACCTATGCCGAGCAATTCTTGACCTACTTGGTGACCTTCTTCTGTCCTCCTTGTGCCTTTTGTGGTGCTTGCGTTGTGGGCTACGCGACCTTGAGCTCCCGCTTCTTGATGGCCTTAGTGGGAGATATTAGAAGAAGTCGAAAAGTGAACAACATGCATCATCCCATAGCATGAAAAAAGTCCGTTGTTGGTGCATGCCTACTTTGGACGATACTAAAGTGACCAAAGAGCATGGGAAAGCAACAAATTGCCAACCTACTTGATGACCCGTTTTTGTCCTTCTTATGCTTTGCGTGTTTCTTGTGCTTTTTGTGTTCTGGGCTATGTGACTTCGAGGGGCTCTTGCTTCTTGGTGACCTTAAAGGGGCAAACTTATTGAGAGGTGGAGGGGGAAACGAATACGAAGAACTGCACACGTGCCATAAACGTACAAAGAGGTCATAAAGTATCGCATCATTGCGTCGTAGCACGACGTACAAAAATGGAGCACCGGAAAGCTTGCGGAGCAAAACACCAAGCAATGATCGACATGTCCACCAAAGCTTGCGCCCCTGAAGATTGTCCCTTTGGCCCATTTGCCCACGAGGAGGAGGAGTTGCCCGCCCCGACCCCAAGCAAGTTCCCTGTCATTGCCACGCAGTCGTGCAGCCTGATGGTGGTGCGCGAAGGCTAAGTGGGTGGGATGCAAGCAAACATAGAACCCGGTTGAACGAAACGGACGAGTGCCCTCCACCATTCAAAAGAAAAAGGGGTGATGGTCCATAGGGTCCACATGAGATGAGGAGACACATTCAACCCCATGTTCGAATACCGATACAGTGCTGCGGTCCTGTTGGATTGGTTGTGACGACTTACCCAATGGCCAAGTCATTCCCCTATGTACCAATCATGGCTCACAATGGCTTTGTTCACCGATCCTTTTGCGAATCCGAGGCTGGGCTCCATTTTTTTCGGATGTCTCTCGGTTGGAGAGAGGCGGACATTGTATTGCGGATGAGGAGCACAAACGCAAGAAACAGCAGAAGAAGCACGCAAAAGCACAAGAAGGACAAAACGAGGTCATCAAGTAGGCTGTTGATTTGTGGCTGCCCGCCGAAATTTCTCCCGCCAGTGGCACGGGCGATGGGTGGTGTACCGCACCGTTTGCTCCAAGGGCATCATCATCAGAGCTGCAAACCCGCACAGATCCTTCCCCACAATCTTCTGCGTCCCCTCATCGACTTCTTCTGCGCCCTCGGCATCCTTCTCAGCAGTCGTATCCTCCCGAGCTGGCGCGTCGTCCACAGCAGGCGCATCCTCTCGAGAATCCCGCTCACAGTCTGCGCACAGTTGACCCCCGCCAATGTGGCAAAAAATTTCATTGGGTGCGCAAAGTGTGAGAATAACACCCGAAACGCCGTTCCCCGCGTTCACTCTTCACTTTTGTTTTTGGGAAACCAAAAGCTATGTGGGGGTCTCCTTGATTTTGTGCGTTGAAAGGTGTGTGCTAATCCACCGTCCTCCGCATACTCATTCAAGAGACTCAGCAGGTGTGTGGCTGCTTGCTCCGGGCTGTCAAGTGTGTGCATGCACTCAAACTGACATATCACTGTACGTTAGCAGTATGTACTGGTGCAATAGCTTACGGCCCATAAGCCAGGTTTTCCCTGAGTTTTTGTCCACAGGCAGAAAGAGGTACTTCTCCCCCCACCTCTTCTTGCCGTTAGTGATCTTCTTCTGGAGGAGCTGCCATGGCATCTCCTTCTCCGTGTACGAGCACTCTCCCTGTTGATCGCAATTGCGACAGACGTGTTGTGCACTTGGGCCATACTCCGGATTCCCGAGGTCCGTGACTTCTTTCAACGCGCACAAACACACATACACGGACTGCATGGTCAACCGACACGCGCGCGCGCACGCACACACAAACGATATACAGGCAGCGACAGTGTCCCCCAGGTTGGTATTGAAGATGTTGTTGCTTTCCTCCCTTTTCCCCCCAGTGTTGTTGCTTTCCTCTTCATCCATCGTTGTGTCTCTTGCATGCTTTTGAAATGTTGTTATCGGTGTAATGTCATTTCATTCCTCTATACACAAATTCCACATCCGGTTGGCAAGTGGCTGCCCAGTGTAGGGCCCCACATCCACAGTTGTCAACCTACCTCCTCCAAAGGAAAGATGAGGCCTTTGCCCTAGGAATACCATGTCGAAGAGGTCGTCCAAGCAAGATCCCTCTGAAGCCAAGCCTGCCTTTGCCACAAAATACTCCAACGTCCGTTCATAATCGGGCCCTCAATCCAGTGGGCGATGTCCTGCGGAGTGTATATTACCCAGCCCTTTGCCTTTTTGACCCCCAACAATTCGCTTTTTTGGATGGTGATAATTGGCAAAACTATTTTCTTTTGAAGGAACTGAACTTGTACCACTCCTTCCTCATTGGTTGTCGTGGCCACTCCGCATTCTCTCGGACCCCAAGGAACTCCTTCCGCCATGAGGCTTCGAGTTAGGCGACCCATTCGTCTCGTGTGTGGACTCAAGAGTAGTAGGTCTTGATCACAACAGGTGAAAAGGGCCTGCCTCCCCCCTTTTAGGGCTATGTACACCTGCTGCGGTCTGTTTGTAACATAGGGCATCAAGCTTGGGATATGAGAACCTAAAGTTATCTAATAACTAAACGTCGAAGGAAACACAACACCAATAAGGGTGGCAGTCACAAGGCCTCGCCAATCCCTAAGTGGCAAAAAGTTAGTACACCTGAGTGGCAAAACCGGACAGATACGTGATGGCATGACCCACGGTGAAGACTAAGCGGAGGGGTGCTAAAGAGATGCCCTGGAGTGAGTGGTCACGTCAGGACCATGTTATGCATTCAACTACCTTCCTTATCTTGCAAGTGTTGTGCAATAAGCGCCCATGGTGTGAACACTATATCAAACTTTTCAGCGCCCTTGACTCCCAGCGGGTGTCCATCCCGGGGGGTTCGCTGGGCTTGGTCCTTTACGCCGACTCCCCCCTCCCTCCCTTGAATTGGCACTGAGGCGTCGGGCCATCGGCGCTAAAGGCGCCCTAAGGCAAATTTGCTTGAAACACTAGGGGGTCACAAAATTTGTTTTCACCCCATGTGTCTGTATTCAACATACTCAGTTTTTTCAGGAGAACCCAATGATGGATGAAAACCAATTTTGACCAAATATCAATACTTGCCCCGTGCAGAGGTCTGTCAAAGATGACCCATCCCCTAGTGGTTAAAGCACTGCCTTTGCAACCGCCAAGTCATGGGTTCAATCCCCAGTGGGGGCAAACTGCAGGACCCTAGGTAGGGTCAGGGACAAAATGGCAGTAATTGTTTTTGTTTTGTTGTTTTTTTTTTGTGCTTTGATGTTGTTCCCTTTGTTGGGGACCCCCGAGAATGCAAGGATTATGTAGCATTTCCGCCCACTTGTGGGCCCCCCAGAAGGCATGGGTTAGGCAGCCAATTCTCATTTTGTCTCCCTTTGTTTGGGGACCCCCGAGAACGCAGGGGTTATGTAGCATTTTCGCCCACTTTTGGGCCCACAAGAAGGCAGGGCTTAGGCAGGCAAATCTGATTCCGTCACTCTTTGTTGGGGGATCCCCGAGAATACAAGGGTTATGTAGCATCCCCGCCCACTTGTAGGCCCCCAAGAAGGTACGGGTGAGGCAGCCAAACAACATGGTTCGGCCTGGGTGGGGCGCCACTAGCAATAGTGGCCGGGAATCGACTCGGGGGTGCTATGCCCTTAAACAAAAGTACCAACTACCATGGTCCATCACCCGTTGCAATATTTTTGTTTCTACATCCTTACCCCAACGTGATCAGCGATGAGGTGGCCATTTCAAGCCATATATCCAGGTCTGGAGCCCCCCCGCTCCCTCTAGCTCGCCCCCCCCCCACACCCGGCACAACCCCCCCCCCCCCATCGTGAAAGTGGCACAGAAGCGGGAAGGAGTCGGCGTATGGCCCATTGTCCCGAGCCCCTGGGGTGTCCATGCTTCCCGAAAACCAGTGAAAAAGGCCTTTGACCCCCCCACCCACCTGTTGACCTCCCCCCCCCCCGCACATGCGTAGCCTGTCCGATACACTAAGCACTAGCCTAGTTGCCGCCCTTATCCCTCATGCTCCAAACACACCTTGCATGACCATTTGATACACTCCCATCAACTACAACAACATACCCCCACCCATCAACCACAATGAAGGATTTCGCCGTTCCTACCGCTCTGGTGGCATATTTCGGCTTGGAAGCATTCTCGTAAAAACTACACTTACGCACCATGCACAATGATGTTGGGATGTCACATTTGCATGCCGAACTTAGCATTCGTGGGAGTTGGATAGCTCAACCAACAGGGCATGATGTGTTTTGACTTCAACATCATGAGAACTAGTGGGATAAATGGGTGTTGATGTCTACAAAAAAAAAGCCTACTGACACGAACTTGTGCATATTCGGAAAGAGCCTAGTGCGGAACCTGCCATTCATGCAATGCACAACAAACTAAGGCGCTTGGATCATACCTCTTTCTAGAGGACAAATGTGGATGGTATACACTTCGTCCTTGAATAGTCGATTTCTGCCTCTCGTTGGATTCTCTCGTAGAGCGCGACTATTGCGGGGCTCACCTTTTGCTCCTCTCGCTGTCATGGACACAAAACATGTGACTCCAATGCTCCCTTGGACACAATTGACAAGGGGAGTGACACAGCATATACAAATCATCGTTGGCACTGTTCTGGTGGTTGCCTTTTTCAGTTCTGGTAGATGACTTAATGGCAAGGAAAAGAGATCAAATACCCATAATGCACTGCCCTTAGTATTGTCTTGGTATTTTTCTTGAATTGTGTATTGGTGTTCCCACATACTGTCTACCAATTTCCCCAGTCTTTCAAGCATTCTCCTACTACTTTCCGAGGTGTTTTCCAAACATTTTCCTAGGAATTTTTGCGCTTTTTTACTTGTGTAGCTCTTCTGGATCCCCCTCCATCGTTGGTGAAGGTGGCGGTGTCCATCACCATACTTGAACGCGGTTTGCATTTCGATGATGCACCGCCCGGCCTACAACGAGTTAATACAAATTCACCACAGGAGAAGGTCAATGATAGTGGCAGCTACCTCCTCTCTGTTTGGGCGAAAGTTGGTGGCATTCAAGCCAGTGGGCATCCATGCCATCGACTTTTGTAAATGATGTGGATGGACTGAAGATGGCACATGGATGAAAAGAAACGGGGGAAGCAGGGTCGGAGTTGGGTCAAGAGGATGGCTAGGAAAGGGGAAACTACACAAACCATGGTACTTAAAACATTCGAATGCAACTGCCAACCGCAAAGAAAGATTTACCATGAGTGTGTATTGAGTACACAGCACGCAAACACACACATTTTGCACCACTACAGCTTCTCAAATGTATGCATCACCCAATCACGCATTGGAACAGAGGCGCGGTTTGGATCTCGGGGGGATCTGAAGGGGGCGGGGGGGTTGACCCTCCTCCTTGACAAGTTTTGACGCCGTCGGATGGTCGCAGTGATTTCATGGTGTGCTGTGTAGTATTAATTTTTGGTGAGGTCCTCCGTTTCAGCCTACGCTGCAGTGCATGGCCAACTCCTTGAAGAACATGGGGTATTGCAACGTCAAGACGGTGGTGTACTCGGTGCCGGGGATGCCAGCCACCCAAGACTAGCTAGTGGGTTTTAGAGGTGGCTGCGCAAGTTCCGGGTGCGGGCATGCCAGCACCGCAAGTTGACAAACATCTCCCAATGACAAAGTTTCGCGATGGGATCGTTGAACCCCATGAGTCCCCTTCATTATGTCCCCATAGTGTGTAGCCCATGCGGCAGGAACCACCACTAAACGGCACGGTTTGTGATGGTTGCTATCGCTGCAGTGACCAACTGCCGCAGCCGTTGTTGGGGCTGTCTAGCACGGAGCTTGGTCTCAGCCTTGTGCGTATGTTTGTATGGCAACTTAAGTGCCCTCCCCAGCACGTGCCCTCCCCACCAGGCGATCTTGGTGCCGAAACTCAACCCCCGCCCACACAACCCGCTCACGGGTTGGAGCAACTGTAGGGCGTCGGCTAGCTATAGAACACAAAATTGTCAAGATTCTGAGGCATGTGTAGAGAATAGACGACACAAAGCACTGTACGGATTGCTCGGACTCCTAACAAACCACCATCATCTCCTTGCAGAGGTACAACCGCATCAAGCTTCACCATTGAGAGATGATAGTGCCAAGTTCATAGTTCACCGTTAAACCGGCCCCGGTGCAGCAATATCTGAAGTTCTTGCAGTATACCCCAAATCACGACCTGCGACATGTACCGCAAAACGGTACACAACTTCCCCACAATTGCGCCACTAAGCTAAAGTTTGTTTCGGTCGAATTTGTTTCGGTCAGCTGCATTGGAATGTTTGAAACCTGTAATCTTTACCGTAGAGGGTTAGGCCGAAGGAGTGCCTTCCTTTGCTACCCACACGCGGTTGTAGTAGTCGCATGCAGCCCGACAAACGGGCGCCATGATATTATTGACGAGGTCTTCCATGGGATTCGCCAAGGACAAGTAGGAACAGTAAGTACATGGGCCATATGATTTGTACTACATGTGTGCGGCGCCACGGTCAGCCCTAATTACTGGATGAACAACACATTGGGACTAAGGGCTGCAAGTGCCCATGGAGGGGGCATTCAGTCACCATGATAGCGACCATCAACCCCCCTTTAAACCCGCCCCCGTGCAGTAATATCTGAAGTTCTCGCAATATACCCCAAAGCACGACCTCTGACACGTACCACAAAACGACACACAAATTTCCCACCATTGCGCCACTCAGCTAAAGTTTGTTCCGGTTGTCCAACTCGACCGCCCAGCTGCATTGCAGGGGGCGCGGGGGGGGTTGGAGTTAGGGGGGGGGTTCAACCCCCGGGGGCCTACCTCCTCCTTAATTTTTTTGTTGTAATGCATGCCTAGCAGTGCCTTGCAGCTAGGCGTGTGGGTTCTTCGCACAAACTAAATGCAAGCACGGTGTTTGCAGTAGAACTCCCTCTCCGCAACCCCTACAACCATGTCTCCGAAAGCACGCTTTGGTAGTGGTTTCATTCTAGAAGGAGTAAGCAATCATGTCATTCTTAGAGCTTGGAGGGTGGCAGACCAACATCCCCTGATTGATAACATGCTTGTGTTGCAATTGTACATGTTTTTGTGGCTTTTCAATTGCAGCCTTCGCGCTCCTTTGCTGACTATCCCCTTATCCCCTGTAATGTCCGCCCTCCGCGTGTCCGTGGCCATCTGTGGGCGCCTACGCGCCCGCCATGTGGACATCAAAGAACTGGTGCTAGCCGTGTTGTCTGGCGGGAGCCCAGTCACTAGTGCGCGTCGCGGGCGGTTGCACACCCCCCCCATAGGCTCTCAGCGAGAGGGAACGGTTCGCGAGCCCTGCTGCAGACTGGGGCGGCTGCGCGCCTGCCATAGGAACATAGAAGCGGCGCGGGCAGTGCTGCCTGGCGAGGGTGTCACCACGTATTTGTATATCGGGTGGTTTCGCACTTGCCCACTGGGAGGCGCATCCTGTGGCCAGAAAGGACGGCTGTGCTCCGGTGGCATAGGGCTCCCACCGGAGCGGTGGTGTGACCGTCTAGCGGGGACTTGCAACACAAATGCCATGGTAAGGGCTGGGTGGCAAACCCGGATGATTGCCTCGAGGAAGGGGGCACGGCGGCTGCACGTCCGGCCAGTTACATTGCATGTGGTAGTGCTTCGGGAATGCGAAAGGCTAGCCGCCTATTTGCTCACTTGGCGGTTGTGCACCTCTCTAGCCGGAAGAGTGAACCAGGGAAGCACCTTCTTGGAGGCTCCTTGGCAGCGGGAAAGTCGGTGGTGCGCACCAAGCACCGGAGGCACGCACAAAGGACCGGGTTGGTGGCGACCGTTGCGAACTAAGTGGCGGCTGCGCACCAGCCATGTGCTCACCGGGGAGTACGCCTGAAGGGTGCTGCGGTTGCCAAGCAGGCTGTCCGCCCCCGAATCAATGAAGTGTCCCCCGTCCTGGAAAATACTTTTCGTTCATCGACGAGTCTCCCGGGCCCACTCCACTTGATATACCACCGTGCGCCCCTGCTGCTTCACAGGGCAGCGCTGAAAAGGGCGGCGGACCGCCTGCCATGTCGGCGTCCATGGGCGGTCGTCCACCCACCCTTTGTGCACTGTATGCAGACGTATGCGGACGGAATCCTCCACGTTGAAGTCGAGACAAGTCCTAAGAGAGAGCTAGGAAGGGTGTCTAAGGGGCGGCATGGTGCAAAACATTGCCACATACTTTCTGACCAAGTTACATGAAAACACGGGAAATCTAGCAAAGACTCAAAACCCTTGACTAGCACATCAGGCCGTTGTACCACGGGTGCTGGCTCCTGCGGCTTAGCCAGATTAAGCGGTGGCCCCGCTACCTAGATCCTTCTCTTCTTTCCCTAAGGGCGAACAAGCAAGGCATCCAAGGAAACTGCTCCATCAAAGTCTTCTAAGCATCCGGCAGTTCAAGGATCCACCCGACGCATCCCTAACTAAAAGTATAAATCTTGGTAACAACAGTAATGATTTCCTCTTCGTTTTTCTGAAGAAAGGCACTCTTTCTTTTCAATTGGTATCAAAAGAAAACCTTGCAATTTTCCAGGTGTTTTGTCGGGGACCAAGTAGCGAAGTGCACGAAGCTCCTCAAGCCCAAGGTCACAAAGGTAGAATGAGTTGAATGGATTCCGAGTTTCCACTCAAAAAGATTACGCGTTTCGACCTCAGAAGGATCCTTATCAACCTAAACAACTGGTGATGCAAGTATGTGTACACACATTGAAAAAATAGGCAATGGACGCAAAAACTCATTCCTTATTGGTCCTTTTTTGGGGTTTCAAACCCCAAGTTTTTTTGTGGAAAATCATCGATTTTCAAAACTTTTAGGTATATTCTTAGGGTTGACTTCTGTCCCAGCCTCCCCGCGGCATCGGAAATAAACCAAATCGGTCGGAAATATATTGGAAATCAATCATCTTTCGCTGGGGTACTCATTGGCATGGCAAGGCCATTCCAAAGGCGAAATCGCGCCATCGCAGGAGATCCACGGTGTAGGCGCGCGCTCGCATGGTCGCAGTCGCGATTGCTGAAATAATATGTTAATGCGACAGAAATCAACGAGTTGCGGCAGAAGATCCACAGAAATTTGCAAAAATACGATGGCGCAGCAATTAACATGGCGCAGCAATTAACAAACGTGCAAGGATCCGATCTGGCTCCCTCCTTGCAATATGGCATATAGATCTTTAAAGTCCGCATTCACGCGTGCCAGAAGCTCCCCTTGACGGAGTCATTTCTTCTCGGGACCCAAGAACACACGCCGGAGGGGGAGGGATGGTTGCAGGGTTACGGACCCTATATTACAATTTGGCATCCCCAAAATAGGGGGGCTGGAGGTGGCCAATTTTCTCAAAAAGGCCATTTTCAGCCAAAAATGTGCGTAAACATGAGACAATGTCACAATTCTCGCAATCTGGATACCTACTGCAGCCTGCAGTGGCATATGACTGTCGTATGGGTCTCAACCGGGGTCACCATTGCGTTTAGCGACCCCGAAACAGGGGGTACCGATGTACAACAATGGCTGGTTAGGCCCGAAAAGCCAAAAATGCCCATCTCCCTGGCACGGGCGGCGGAGGGGGTGGCTGCAGACTGACTGCACTCTTGCTTTCTACTTACACCCCGAAGACAATTATTTCTTGTGCTAACCTTGATGGACCAGCCCGTGCCCTTGACCTCGAGAACACAGAAATTTGTGACCCCGCGATTGAGAACGATTCGGTCTTTGAAATTCGGTTATCTTCTCCTTCACAGAATGCTCCGATGCTGTTGTATTGTGATCCGCGCCCCCTTTTTTTGTTCCAGGGTCGTGTTTACCGCACACGCACGCGAACAAGCACAACAATCATTGAACTTCGTTATATACAAATAAAAAACACCTGACTTGAACCTGATTCTGATGAAGGAGGGGAGTAATGAATGCCTTGTCAAGGTCATATAGGCCGAGACAACCCATGAACCATGCCCAGTACTTTATGCGTTGAGGACTGTGCTTGGGGGGGACCAGAATGTCGGCAAGAAAAAAAATGCATGCGTGCCACCGATGGCAGGCCACTGACGTTGGCGTGAACTTGATTTTGACCTAAACCTGAAGTTCTGATGGGGAGGGGGTGACGACTTCAGCTACCCTGTTGTCAACGAACTCGCTGATGACTTGTGGCCCGCGAGTCCGCTAATGGTCTTGAGTGCGATGACCCGGCCGCGGTATGTTGGCGACTAGGACCCGTTTGCGTGACGACGATGGTCCCTCAGACGTTGAAGGTAGCGATGCCGCCGTTGTGGGCGATGCCGATTGCGTTGCGGATGCCGTAGGTGCCGTTGCCGATGTTGAAGCCGTTGATGGTGCTGATCGTGCCGTGGCCATCTTTGGCTACGTGGGCATTGGACAGAAGCAATGCCCTGAGCCCTGAATCCACTCTCCCACTGCCCAGTCTGGACACGTTCAAGCTCATGCAATGTAGTTTGTTGTCAACTTGAGCCTGCAGTCTTTCGTGCCTAGGAAGGCTCTGGATGTGGGTGTGTGGTAAACAGTGTCAGTTGATTCTATTAGTTTTGCATATTGCCCGTAGGCATACCCAGGATCTTCAGCCACATAGGCTCCCGTAGCGGGTAGAGGATGGTGATAATCCGCCACATACCAGCGCGGCGCAGAGCTGGAGGCCACTGGCTCACTGGCAGTAGTTGCCTCTGGAAACGCAGTGGTGGATGGGTCCACACCATAGGCAGGGTAGGTAGGCATGCCAGTAAAGCCCGTGCCCTCAGCTATAGGCGGGGTGGTTATGGGTGTGGATGTTGCAGCAGCTGGGTCTGGAGTTGGGAGTGTGGTGGTTGTCGGAGAGGGTGATGCGTGGAGGCCAGAGGCGCTTGGTGCGCCCTCGAAGGTTAACTCGCTCGTCGGGTTGTGCCCATGGTCCACTCCTTCGTCTGGCATGCTTTCTCCTCCATCCTTCTCTCTCTCCCTCTTTCTCTTCATAGGGTTGGTGTCCACCTCCTCGACTGAGAGGGCCCTGAAGGCCAATTGCAGTCCCTCTAGCGAATCGTCAACCACGTCCACTGGCCCATGTAAGGGCACCGAAGGTACAGCGCCCGGTCCAGGTCCAGGCTCTCCAGGCCTTGGCATTGTTGGTGCCTGAAGCGCCGTCTTCGCGTCGGTGTCCTTCTTCTTTGTGTCCATACTCGCCCTTCTTGCTCAGGACAGTCCTCGGTGCGCTGGGTGTACAGCACGGGGTTGCTGCCGGCACGCAGAGACTGTTTGCCTCTTGCTACCAGAAAGTTTTAAAAGTGTTCTTTCAACTCTTTGTTGTGCCTCTCCTGCTGCTTGCTGCTGGCTGGTGTAGGGTTCCTGCTGCTTGTTTTTGATGATGAAAATGTTTTGTATGGTTTAGGGTGCAAAGCTCTTCTAGTGCACGATGAACCCACAAAACCATGGAAGCACATCTGAAACAAGGAAGGATTTGCTGAATCTAAAATCAGATTGGGCACTGGGGGCCTGCCATGCCCGTAGGACTACGGGCACAGACCATTATAGGCTGAAAATGACAGCTGAATAGGAAGTAGGTTCTCTCAGATTCAGAGTTCGGAGCTCCCAAGTGGCACGTTGAGCTCACAGAGCTGTGGCAGTGCATCTGCAACATATCAAGGATTGGCTGAATCCGAAACCAAGTGGGGCAGTGGGAGAATGCCATGCGCGTAGGCTACCAAGTGGGAACGAGGCCCAAAACATCGTAGGATGAACATGAGGGCAAAATTACATATTCTCAGATTCGGGTTTAAGCTGTCCAAGTCCACAATACCCCCACACAATATGCACTTACAGATGCCGAAGCTGACTGGATCTTGGTGATCAGCCCCACCTAAGGGAGGTGAAGCAACACAAGACGGACCTATTGGAGGACTATTAAGAGTGAAACGGTTGAACCTGGAGGGGAGTAAGGAGAGGGAAGGAAAGGGGAACAACGAAGGTCACTTGATAGGACCTAGGCGTAGCGCAACCCTGAGTGGGCTGAGGAGAGGCCCTGAGTCATGCGGGAGCAGGAGTAGAGGATCGGGGAGATCCTCCAATAGCTGCCTGACGCGGTCGGAGATTAAAGAGGCCCTCCGAGGAGCCACCTCTGAACTTGTTGGTGATCTCACTCAAGAGATTCGGGCTAAACTGGAGCCCCTGATTCCTCCCCAAGCGTCACAATTGGCTCCTCTCACATTGGTGCCCGCGACAAGGTAGTGGTTATGTAGCTGTATTGATTGCTCCCCGCTTTGGCGACCTGCAGAAGGTTATATAGGCACATTCTTTGCTCCTTGCTGGGGCATCTATCGATGTAGCCACATTGATTGCTCACCACGTTGGAAACTCTCCCAAGCCAATGGTTATGCAGCCAAGTTGCATGGTCCCACATTGCCGCCCGTGAGAAGCCAATGGTTATCTAGCCATAAAGATTTCCCCTTGCTTTGGGGACCTCGAGAAGGGAGCGGTTATGTAGCAACATTGATTCCCTCACCACGTTTGGGACCCCGCGAAGGCAGCAGTCGTGTGACTACATTTTTTGTTCACCAAGTTGGGAACTCAAGGGTCGTGTAGCTAGAATTACTGCTCCCACACTAGGGGCCACGAGAAGGCAAAGGTTTTGTGACCGTATTGATTGCTCCCCGCTTCGGTGACGTTGAGAAGGCAGCATTGATGCAGCTACATTGATTGCCTACCATGTTGGCGACCCCGACAAGGCAGGCGTCATGTAGCCACATTGATTGCCCAGGATGTTCGGGAAACCAGGAATGAAAGGTTTATGTAGCCAGATTGATTCCTCTCAGATTGCGGCGTGCGAGAAGGCGGTTAATTTATAGCAGTATCGATTGCTCCACGCTTTGAGGATCTTGAGATGGCAGCGGTAAGGAAGACACATAGATTGCTCTCCTCTTTGGGGAACCTGCAAAGGTAAGGTTTTGCAGCTGCATTCTTTGCTCAACACGTTGGAGATGGTGAGCAGGGAGAGCTCATTTAGCTAGATTCATTACTCCTAGCTTTGGGGACCCTAAGATGGCAGCGATTGTGTAGCCATATTGATTGCTCACCATGTTGGGGACCCTCTGAAGGCGGTGGTTATGTAGCCATGTTGATTCTTTTGCTTGTTCGGGACGTGGACAAGGCAGGGGTTACGTAGCCATATTGATTGCTCACCACGCCGGGAACCCGTTTAGGCATGGGATGTGTGGCCACAAAAAATGCTCCCACATTGGGGCCCGCGAGAAGGCAGTGTTTTTAAACCCCCCTATCGATTGCTTTTGCCTTGGGGACCCTGAGAAGGTAGTGGTTATTAGCCACATTAATTGCACAACATTTTAAGGACTCTACAAAGACGGGGTTTACGTAGGCCCATCGATTGCTCACCACGTTAGAGACCCTAATAAGGCATGGGTAATGTAGCGACATTGTTTGCTGACCATCTTGGGAACACGGAGAAGCCAAGGCTTATGTAGCCATGGTCATTGCTCTCACATTTGGGGCCGCGAGAAGGCAGCTTTTCTGTAGCCGCATTGATTGCTCCCTGCTTTGGGGACCTCGCCAAGGCAACAGTTAGGAATGCACATTGATAGCTCTCCCTGCTAGGGAACTTGCGAAGCTATCATTTCGCAGCCGCACTGCTTGCTCAACACTTTGGTGCCACTGAGAAGGGACTAGATGCATTGCGTTTAGCTTTGGTGACCCCGAGGAGGCATTGATGGTGTCGCTATGTTGATTGCTCCACTCTTTGCGGATAGCAAGAAGGCGGTCGTTACGTCCCGACTTTGATTTGTCCACTCTTTGGGGATCCTGCAAAGACAGGAGTTATGTAGCCACATTTAGTGCTTTGGAGACCCTTTGGAGACCCCGAGCAGGGTGAGCTGACTTAGGCACGTCCATTGGTCCCCACTGTAGGGGGCCCAACAAGGAAATGGCTATCTAGCCATGTTGCTTACTCCCCACTTTGGGGATCGTGGGAAAGCAACGGCTAGGTAGGTCCATTCATTGTGTCCCAATGTGCGAACTCCAAGAAGGCGTTTCTTATCTAGCCAATTTAATTGCTACATATTTGCGGATCGCAAGAAGGTAGTCATAATGTTTCCACACCGATTGCCCCGCACTTTGGGGTTCCCGCAAGGAGGAGCTCCGATTCTAGCCCCCTTAGAAGCCGATACTATATGGTACCAAGAGAAAAAAAAAGCTTGCCAACCCATCACCCACCCTTGCAAATGGCCACTACTCAATGAAAACCAATCACAATACAAAACACTCTCGAAGGAGCAAAAGCCGACACCGCAAGATTGAAAAACTAGCTTCATATTCATGTAAACCGCTTGCACACAACTGAAAATTCATCTCACATCCCTCAAGGCCCGCTCCAACATCACTGCAACACCTTCTTTCAACCCTACAAAAGAGTATGGTGCCTTACAGACAAGTTCAACGCCGATGCAACGCCCATCGAAAAGCTTATGAAACCGATCTCAAGGCCCAATCAACTGACTGCACTATGCTCACTACCGTTGTACCTCCCACAAAAGCAACCCTCACACGCCTCCTAATTCGTAGAAGCGGCGCTCACAGTGCAAGAAGCTGATTGTGCAACATGTGAACACTGGTCCAAACACCTTTGCAGACCGATTTATCACCCCAATAAACCAGTGCTGCGCTTCAAGAAGTGATATCAGACGGTACGATGTTTACCAAGTTGGGCAAGTTGAAATTCATTTAAAAAGATGTTGTGCAAATAACCCGCAATGACTGAGAAATATCTTGAAATTAAGTTGTGTGGAAGTGTTTTTTTTTTGTGTGCCCAATTTTGGCATGGCGTGTTGTTGTCTTTTGGTTGGAGTCTAGGTTTGCGCACGACTCTAGCAAAGCGCCGTACATGTTTGGGAACATGCCAAATGCACGTGAACATGCAAAATTGTACAGTGCATTGCGATCGGGATCCGTTTTTCCTGTAATGGCCGGTGCTGACATTTGGGGGCTGATATCTTGTTTAGCTCCTTGCTTCAAATTATGAACCGCATGCCCACCAAACCCTTCATTGGTCAAATAGGCTGCAACGAGGCATGCAACTGCATTAATATGAAAAGGCCCAAAAAAGTCGCTGGACTAGAAGCCATGCACCAGGTGCCGAGGGGATGGCAAAAGAAGACTACAAGTGAGTTGCTCATTGGCGGCAAGCAACCAAACAATGCCAGCAAACGTAGGTGAACCGAAAAAATCTCAGTTGATTCTTGGAGATTGATTCATGCAAATGGCATGCAAATGGCATCACAAAAAGAACTTTTTGACTTACTTGTAAAAGATTGAATGAATGCAAGGCCCGGTACCACCCTTGTCCAAATATGCTTGGCCAACGAGGTTCGTTGCCTTTTGGGTGGAAATAAGGAGTGCATCAAACACCAGCACAAAGCACTCCAAACCTTTTTGCACTGATCATTAACCTTCAGAATTGGGGCGGTGGGATGAGGCATTTGAGAGTTAGCAGTAGGCCGTGAAGAATAAGAACAAACATCACCTTTGAGATCATATTGGCTCTAGACGTGATAATCTGAGACAGCAACCTCCAAAACCAACGGGAAAACTACTTATAATAGATTGGAAGAAAAATCTACACCATGCATACCTCCTTGTTTGCCATTTCCACGTCGACTTTCGCCTTTTTCAGCTCTTGCTCTGTGGAGGTGTCAGATGAGTCACTACGACTCCTCTTCCCGCAAGAATACGAGCCTTCGATGTGAACTAGAGCATAACAATATGTAGACTTATTGCTGCTTCGAATTGGTCTCGTGTCTGTTGCTATCTATTGGGAGAAGACGCCACAAAACCATGAGGTGCCCACGATGTGCACTCAAGGGCCACAGTTAAATGCTGCCAGGTGAACCCAGAGCCGCTGCTGCCTCGACTCCTTGCATCTCTTGAAGCCATAGGTCCAACGGCCTTGAATCCTAGGTGTGAGCATACCACCATATGCTATATGAACCCCTGAACATCAAACAGCTCCTTCACCTAACAAGGAACCGGTGGGTGTTGGAGCGTTGTCCTCTGCTGTGCATTGTAATGTGTGTATGCGTGTGCAAGGAGTCTGGCAGCAATGTCCTTTCACTGTGTGTTTGTGCACGCACGTGTGTGTGTGTGTGTGTGTGTGTGCATATGTTGTTGAAATTCAACTAAAAGATCTTGAACCTATGAAGTTCATAACCTGAATTCTACTAGAATGCAATGTTGTGTCCTTGTTGTATGTGTGACGACCGGCAACAAAAGAATTTACAAGCTGCGAAGTTCAACTCCTAAACGTGCAATGATGAACATAAACCAATGTTTCATCACTCAATCATGCCTTGCAAAAGGCCCAATGCCCCCGATCGGAGTAAGGGACAGTCTCAATCTCGTTGGTGACGTTGCATACACTATCCAAACACTCCCGCGCAAGTCCATGATTCATAGCCCTGATGCAAAAAGATGCCATGCCCGGGAAGGAGTGTAGGCTTGGGCAAGCTGGGCGGGATTGCTAAAGGTTTCACAAACAACGACTAATTGGCAACATACAATTTGTTTTGGACCTCTTCATTGGCTGCATTGATGCTCTCTGCCTTGAGCCTGGCCTGCGTCCCCTCGCTGTACCGCTTTTTTGCAAACCACTTCGTATTCTTTTCTCGATCGCCACCATAGTCCTTGACGAGCTATTGAGGGTGAGAGGGATTAACATTCACCTTCAAACAACCATGCACGAATCCTAGACAAATCCTCTGCCCATGCCCAAAGTTCCACAACCTTCCTTTTCATCGTAAACTCCTACAATTATGCCCAAAACATGCCGAAATCCTCACTACATGCTCGCGTGTATGCCAACAGAGGTCCATCTCCTCGGTACTCCATTGCATGTGTTCCCAGGCATACCCCATGGCTTGCTAAAGCCTCACATTTCTTGCCCCAAATTTCGAAAAACTCTGTAAATGCTCAGATTCATCCTCAAAAATGCCCAAATCCGCTAGAAAACGTCACATGGATCCCCAGCCAACGTTGCGTCCTCGTTGCATCCTCACAAAACAAGTGCCATCCGCAATACCCCCTCTCTCGCCGCCAATGTGCAATACCTTGTCGAATTGATTGTCAGTTGGATATTTCGTTGTCCTGTATAACGATTCGCACGCACCTTTGGCGTTGCCAAGCTCCCAGGGACGGCCACCAAGACGACGAGACACGGAATCAAGCAAATTGGACATTCTAAACTCCTCAATAGCAAATAAAGCAAACACGCAATGCAATGTGCAAGTCATAGTTTTTGAGGAGGAAGGTAGTCCGCACCGAGCCTTGTCCTGCGCCACCCTGTAAAAAGACATCTCTTGGGGTTATGACCTCCTGGTTAGCAGGTGCCACATTGAGTTCCTAGCGTACACGGTAAGGGCCGTTAGGTAGCTTTTGCGGGGGGGCGTCTTCTTGAAAATATTGTGCACACGAGCGGCTGCACAACTCCGTTCACGGGAGGTGCACCGACTGTTTACCCAAGGACCGCCGCTATGCATCAAGACGGCGTTGTTTTACAAACCCCTGCGCCGTTTTAGCACCAACTACCTTATGGGCATGCAATGTCGTTGTTCACCTACACCTTGCTTTTCTTCAGCATTGGGGCCGTCCAATAGCATTTCCTGTGCTCCCACTGTGCCTCGGCTACAACCTACTTTGTGGAGTTGGCATGCCCCTTTGTCAACGCGACACTAGTAAAGCTTCAAAGGTACACTTACCCCAAGAGTACTGCCCTCCTTATGTGACTGCCCTTCTTTGCCCACCAAAGGCGGATCACAACTGCCGAACTTTGGGACACATTTTTTGGCGATTGGATGGGCACAGAGCACGGCATGGGCAAAATGTTTCCATCATGTGTGTAGGTGACATACGTCAACTCAGCACAATTGTAAATATTTCCAATCGAGTTCAACTGAAAATGGTTTGAAAACAAAGCTGCGAGAGACGTGCGAAAAACTATGCAAGTTTATGAAGGATTGCGACAACCGTTGCAATGCCGCAATCCAACCTTCCGAAGGCTCAACCAACAGCGCTTCTGCACAGGCCCCTTGGGATGTGCCTCTGTCTCTTCCGGCTTGGTCTTAATGATGCTCACAAAACAACACCATTTGAGTTGTATCCCCACAGATCGGCTTGCCCTTCATGATTCCCCGCTTCTAAACATTTTTCAATAAAATCCATCAGCACGTTCATTAGACAAGCGACCAAGTCTCGGGTAACACGGTAACCGATGATATGATGAATGCCATATGAACCATTGTGTTCTCATCTATTTTTTTGAATATCCCTCTGCTCGTATGAGAACCCCGGTTTACGCTAAAAAACCGAAAAGCCCGAATGCCTTCTGCCATGAGATCACCACCACGAACCACCACGAACGAGCACGAACCACCACGAACCACCACAAAACACCACGAACCACCACGAACCACCACGAACCACCACGAACCACCACCAACCACCACCAACCACCACCAACCACCACGAACCACCACGAACCACCACGAACCACCACGAACCAGCACGAACCATCACGAACCACCATGAACCACCACGAACCACCACGAACCACCACGAACCACCACGAACCACCACGAACCACCACGAACCACCACGAAACACCATGAACCGGCACAAACCACGACAAACCACCACGAACCATCATGAACCACCATGAACCACCAAGAACCACCACGAACCACCACGAACCACCACGAACCGCCAGGAACCACCACGAAGCATGCCGAGCCCCGCTTGTTGCTCCCTACATTGGGGCTTCTTTCAGGTATGCGTTTTGTAGCCACATTGGTTGCCCACCGTGTTGGGGACCCCGAAACGGCAGGGGTTATGTAGCCAAATTGATTGCTCTCACATTGGGCATTGTGAGAAGTCAGAGTTTATATAGGTGTATTGATCGCTCACCGCCACGGGGACATGGAGACTGCAGCGATAGTCTAGCCACATTCATTGCTCACCACGATCGGGACCTGGAGAAGGCATGGGTAATGGTTGCCCGCCATTGCAGGAGTTGTGTAGCCAATACGATTTCTCTCTACCATGGGCACTCTACGAAGGCGGCAGCTATGTAGCCACATTGATTGCCTAGCACGTTCAGGACCCGAGATGGGGCGCTATGCAGTCAAATTGATTGCAGTCACATTCGGCCCTGCGTGAAGGCATTGTTCATGCAGCCACATTGACTGGTCACCATATCGGGGCCCTAGTTGTATAGCCAGATTCATTGCTATCACGTTGGGGTCCGCTAGAAGGTAATCGTTTTGTAGCCGTATTGGTTGCTCCCCACCTACCATCGTGGGAGTTTCACCTCACCGAGTACAAGCCAATCACCTGGTGGCGGGGTTGACAAACACCCTAGGAAGCCTGAGGAGCCGACCGATGCCGACCCCTGCAGTGGTGCCGAGAAGCCCTTTCATACCAAGAACGGCCCAGCCTCCCTACAGCCACGTGGAGAATTCCACGAGAGCCGAGCTGGACCGGCTGGCCAAGCCAGAGATGAGCAAGTAGAAGACAAACAGGATCAAAGCATGAAGGGCTGCAGTCACAATGAGTTAGATAGAGAAAGATATCAACAATAGACCACAACAATAAACATTCAATGCAACTCAGGTAGAAATATTTTACATGATTGAGAAAAACTGATTGGAAAATTGCCCCAAGGGCTCACACTCTCCATACTGCCATCTTGAGATGTGCACTCTTTGTTTTTTGGGTCCCATAGGTGTTGAGGTGGCATGGCTTGTGGCGCTGAGGTCACTGCCATGTCACATGGGAACTTCCTACATAGCTAGGCTGACTCGGTATTGAACCCAGGACCTCTCAAAAAGAGGTACCCCAGCCCCTAGGGTGCATACCACTAGGATAGCTAAGAATTCATGAGAAAACATAGATAAATTCATAGGCTCTGCCTCAGTATATCAGTGCCTCAGTCAACTCAGGAAAACATGTTTTAGTGCACATTGCTTGGGGATTAAGGGGTCCACACTACATCATGATTTAGTGTTTGGTTCAATAGGTCAAAATGTGTTATTACCCATTTTGGTTAGGCCAATACTAAGATGAAAATGCAAGAGTGCTTAGAGCACCTCTAAAACAACTAAAGTATACCCTAGAGCATTGGAAAAGCACTTTTTCTTACTCTTAATGTCCTTTTGGTTGGAGAGGTCTTTTGCCAAGCCTGAACCAGTTTTCAGGGCCAACCTTTCAAAATCCATCTTTGCACACACGTGGTCCCAAGCATTGCCCAACCACTTTATCAACGAAATCCTTTTTTCTGAAACAGGGACCTGTCCATTCACTATACGATCATTGTTATCCTCCTCCTCCAACCACCCATCATATGCCCTGTGCATGTGATTCTTACACATTCTTCCCACCCCTGCATCAATCACAGCAATCCCATCAGTGCATTCTGCTGGTCCATGCGGCGCAACTTATTGACAACACGAAGCTTAAAGTTCACTTAAGGTTACAATTGGAGCCTGGCGGTACACCCTTGAACCCAACACATGAGGGGAAGGAGGGAAGAAGTTGTCTCAAGGCCACCAATGCCTACATTTTCAACACATTGCTTTGCAAGGCACTTGGCCTAGCTTTACCCGTGTGATGAGGGGGAAGGAGAGAAGAGAATGCTCAAGGCCATGTCAAGGCCCAGAGAATCATTATTGTTATTTTGCAAGACCTAGCTTGGCCTAGTGTTAAAAATTTCCTTGGAACACCTACACAACTTGCAAAGCAAATGAGGAGAAGGGGAGGGAAGGCAAGGAGATAATGTTTTGTGTGTGTATGTGCGCCCCCCCCATTTTTTCTGCCCGTTTTTTTTTGCTTTGTTCTTAGGACTCTTCTTTGTTCCCTAGCACTCCAATGTCACTAACACATGCCCACGACCATGGCTAGGTCTAGAGCACCAAAGATGAAAGCACCAAAAGCAACCATGAATGCAAAAGGATGAGAGCAAGACTTCACTCGGAGTCTAGCCATGCAATTTGTACGTTGTGGATGATTGTGGTGTCAACTAGGACCCTCTTGAGGTCTGGGGTGACGTTGTGCAACTACCAAGGGGGGGGGGGGGTTGGGCTGGCTGGCTGGACGAGTGATAGCGACCACGAATTGTATACAATTGTGTATGCGGCTCAAAAAATGAGGCTTTAAATGACTGGGGCTTCTTTGAGACCTCCATGATGTTTGAAAACCAATGTGGCTTGCATTGTGTACACGTGAAGCACACGGCAAGCCCCGAAAAATCAGCCTGCCAATCTGCCAATTGTGTCAACCTTGTTCATAAAGTGGAAGTGGTGAGCTTGAGGTGGGGGGGGGGATTGATATACACCACGTGTCCAGACATAAGGCAGCAAATTCCATACCACATTATTTTACCAGGCCTACTGGCGGACAATGGTCCCAAGTGAGGCTCCGGCACCTCGCCCATAGAATTGCTTCACGTGTTGGGTCAGCTCAGGTTGCTACCCCCAACTGTGGCCCCTGCGGATGGTCGCCTCTGCATATTCCGCAGACGGCGGCTAGGAGGCACGGGGGGTGGGGGGGTAGCGTAGTTGTCGAGTGAGGCCGCCGCTCGGGCCGCGGCACCGTAGCCGTTGGGCGAGAGCGCTGCTGGACTTGGGGCATGGGGCTGGAGTGGAGCGCCACCGCGACGAAAGGGTCAATATCATCAAATCGGGCGACCTGAATTGGGTGGCTGGCCGTCCCTTCGTCCTCTGAGACTTCGACGTACTCTGTCGGAGGCGCGCATGTCCCGCAGTGTTGTACGTCCGCGCTATTGACAGCCGTCGTAGAATCCAGACCCTTCTCACACTTCCGGCGATTGGTGGCCTGGTGTGTTGATTCTACCGGCGCCGGAGGCATCAATGGCCGACAATTGGGGCCTTGTGGATGGTCCATCCTTGGATAGCGGTTATCGATGACCTCCGTCACATGGAATGGTACCTTCAACCACTTGACCCGCTTGAGGGGGGGAGGCCCAACTCCTCCGGAGGGATGTCATTGTGCCCCGAGACCTCTCGTTTGGCGTACGAGAAGCAAGGCCCACCTTGCCATGCAAAGCGCGGTCCCAGGGTATCCTCAAACATGGGCAAAACGTTCATCGCCAAAGCCAACTCATGGCGCAAATCTCCCTCCGATTGGTGGTGTATGCTTGGGGGCACCACCAAGAGCATGCCATCCGGCTTGCTGAAAAGCAGTACACCACCCGTGTCAAGGTCCTCGGCAGTCATGGTCAGGGCTTCACCCTCTTGGAGCGGCACGTACGTTGTGTACAGCATGCTCTCCCAAGCTTGCCAAAACCCGGGACCAGCAAGGCCTCGGATGTTGGAGGTGCCGCGAGTGCCCACCTGGTTTCTGGAGGCTTTGAGCGGCATGCTACATTTTTGGCGACAACATCAAGCACAATATCTTGGCGAACCCCAATTTCAGGTCAGGTGGTGCCCGCTCCACAACGAACACACAGCATCTGATTTGGCCGTAATTGACGACAAGCTCTTAGAAGCTTGCAAATTGGAGTGCATCTCGACACTCCGCGTCCCGTTCAACAATCAGTTCCAAGTCGCCTTGGTGGCGCCTAATGCCCTTTTTCGTCACGCGGTTGCCATGAGGGTATGTGTAGGAGGGCGGTGCGTAGGGGGAATACGCGCTTAGTGTCCGTGCCCGCGCACTTTTCATGGCGTAGCACTTGTGCCTCTAAGATGACATGCTCGTTCTCGGGCAAACCGGCTATACGGGAATGCAAAGGAGCGGTGAGGAGAGAGTGAGGGAGAGAGTGAGGGAGGGAGGGAGTTGGTGCGCACCCATTGTTGCACCTGCAGGGACCTACAATCCTCATCGTACCACGTGTCTCATTTGACCACAGGAAGTACTAAAGGAGTACAAGAACCTCCACCACAACCGCGGGTTGCCCGGACAAGGCGACCGCAGTGTCCACTACTTGGGTGATGGTCTCACCGAAGAATCCGTCGTGAACACTGCAGGATGCGAGAGTGTCGAAGTCCCCGATGACGTAGGGCGGGTAGGTATAATGTTGCGTTGGGTAGGTATAATGTTGCGTTAGGTCGGCACTATGACGGTACTTGACTTGTCGCGCCCTTTTGACCACGTGGTGTCTGTGAATTTGAGTTGACATGATTGCTTGCACAAAATCAAGCTGCAGAGCACAACAAAAAAGTGGTGTGAGGAGGAGGGGGCGGTGGATGTGTGACGCAAGACCCTTATGAACCTACAACCGTTTTCAGATTAAATGCTTCAGTTGGTGACGGATAGATTGTTTAACATCCAATGCTATGTTTTTGTCTATGCAATATGGTACGCATGGTAGGTTGTATCCCGGCGAAAAATTCTTAGCGGGTTCCCATGTGTCATCTTTTTCACTATAATCTTGCCAATTGACAAGAAAATAGAGCTTGTCGACACCGTTCTTGCGCACCACCTTGTGGTCCGTGATTTTTGGGACCAATCGTGGCATACTTCAATCATGTTGTTTGGCTTTACACAATGTCTTGCTCCAATATAGTGGAATCGAGGGTCCCATCACTAGTTCCATTTAACTCTTTAATTGGAACATGGAACATGGTTTTCGTGTGTTGTATGATCATCGGACCCAACGATGTATGTGTCACGACCCTTTCAGGAGATGACACCACACGGACCGATCCAAAAGGGGTCAAGGGCACCCGTCCCGGGGGGACGTTGTATACGTACCCAAACAAGGTCGCCAGGAAAACATTCTGTGGATGGTTGACGATGTTTCTTGTAACGGACCTCATAAGCCTTCAGCTGTTGTTCTTGGAGACTTTTGACAAGGTGGTCCATATCCCTCATTTATTGCAACCATTGTGTGGCGCATGCTGCTTCACTGGTCTCAGGCAGGCAACGTGCCGGTCCTATTTTGTCTCGACCAAACAAAATTTGATGAGGGTCAAGCCCTAGATGACCTGGCTTCTAGAAGTAACCCCAGAAGACCGAGGGTAGGTGCATAAACGAGCTAGGGCTATTGCCCCGCGGGGTTGAACCTGCATGTATCTTCCAGAGGATTCCCAAAATTTGATGACCAGCAACCTCGGCTTTGCCATTTGTCTGGGCTCCAAAAACTTCCATGTATGCTACGGAAATCCCTCAACCTGCGCAAAGTGTGTTGAACCATGCACCAATAAATTTGGGATCATGGTCCGTTGTGCTTTCTGTCGGGACATAGGCAGAAAGCCCTGCTTTACTAACATTCTTCTTGCCTTTTCTCCAGTAAACGCATTGAAAAGAAGAGGCTCACATATAATAGCTCCAGTTAATCAGTAGACACACAAGAGAACACCATCAAAAAGACCGCCAAGGTCATCCTTGGCGGGTCCTATGTGAAAGGTATCCAATGACATGGTGGTCACGATCCAGTCCGGTACCGCATGCGGTAAAAGGAAACCCTCCTTCGCTTGGTTGGGGGGTTGGACCGCTTGGCATATCGGGCGGTGACGGCTGACTTGTTTGCAATTTTTTGACAGTTGATGTGTTGTGTCGCCGCAGGTCGGCATAAAGGGATTTCGCAATGGTGGGCACTTTCACCGTGCCATGCCTAAATTATTGGGATGTGTAGTTTTTCCGGAACCACACAATATGACGTGTAATCGCGGACCATCTTTCAAGCCAAAGTCCGGAAATGTCGGTTTTAGAGGCGGGATACTTGAGTGCCCAATAAATGCCACGAAATCGGGAACTCGCCTCATCATATTCATCCCAAGAATACAATAGGATGTTCGGAGGAAACTCGGGATATGCAGGAACACGAAGAGGTTCCCTAATATGAATAGGGGGCCTAGGTGTTTTCAAGCTCGCGGCGGAGCTAATTGCAACAAGAGCAACTACGGTGGCCAAGCTAGCTGCTGCAATCTCCGCGCCCTGGGTCGGCGGATTAGCCTTCCCGGACCCCGAGGAAAGTTGTTGTGGGAAATCCGCATCTTTGTCTTTGTCAAATTTCAAATCAAATGAAGGAGATTCGAACTGCACCGTTGGGGCCTTACGATGCCTTGCTTCTTTCTTAGGTGTCCAAAACTCCTTTGTGAGTGGTCGTGCCGTCGCTAAGGCACGCTCCAACTTCTCTTGCTTTTGTTGAACATCGTAGAATTTGTGCTGTAGTGAATCGACGTCCGCCAGATTTCTACCAGAACAATCATCCGCACAATGAAAATTACGACCACAGGAGTGGTACATGAGAGCCTCATGCCTCGGGTTTTCCTTGTGACACGTTTTGTGTGTGCCATGCTTTGAGATTGTCACTTCACGTTCATGGTGTATGCATGTGTATGCATGTGCCCGAGAGGCACTGCTCTTTGTGGCGGACGTGTTGGTCTTGCCCTAGATGGAGCTGGCGCAGGGGCATCTCGAAAAGACATCTCTAAATCAAAATGGAATCAAAATTGACCGATGGCTGAGGTCGGGCAACATTCAAACTTGAAGCATCAAACTGAACGCTAGGAAGTTGTGGTTGCCTGACAGCTCGGTCTAGCTATGTGTGTGCTTGAGGCACCCTCTCTGGCTTGGTGGGTGACCTTGATAATTCATGTGCTATCTGTGCATGCGTCACCACTTCCACACTGTCCTGCTGGTGCAATGTAGCATGTGTTTGTGTGCTTACCAACTGTGAGTTTGCCGGCTGTGATGATTTTTGTTGCTCTGGGCGCTGGTGCTGGGCGTCTTTGTGGGTTGTATGGACACAGCCTCTATGGCTTTGTTGTTGATGTTGGTGTGTGTGTGTGTGTGTTTGTTGTGTTGGGTGTTGGTGATGGTGGCGGTGGTGGTGGTGGTGGTGGTGTTGATGGTGGCGGCGGTTTTGGTTTTTGCCACTTGGATGCTTGTGTTAGTGGTGTTGTTGTGGTGGTTTTTTTGGTTGCTAGTATGCTTGTCGTTGGTGGTGCATGTGTTGGTACTATGCGTATTGGTTGTGTTATCGGACATGTGCGCCATGGTTCACGTGTTATTGCTGCACGTTGGCGCTGCGGACAACTGTCCCGATGTAGGTTTCTTTCGTGTGCTAACGGTGGTAGTTCCCCTGCGGTCTGAGGTTGTTGTGTCATGGCGGAAGAATGCACGCTCGCCACATTTTGTGGTCGATTCTCACCATTATCACGACCTACATCAGGCCCTCGAGTCTCTACGGGTGTGGCATGCTCCAAACGGGAGCGGGAATCACAGAGTTGCACTGGGGTGCCTTCCTCAATGCGGGCTGATGTGTCATGTTGGTGTGTCTCTCTTTGCCTTTGTGGCCGAGACAAAGGGCATTTTCCATTTCCCCACGCGCTGGCGCAATGATGACCATCGGCGTCTCTGTGGCAGTCAGAGTAGCATTGATAGTGGTTGCGACCGTCCACATGACACTAGTAATGAAGGTCTCCATGAGACCTGCGGTGCACTAGCAAGCTTAGCTGTACGCGTACATCCACGAGGGCCACCCTTCGCCGTGCAGTGACAGTGGTAGTGGCGGCCACTTGCCATCGACAACCACAATCGCAATTATCGTCGCCCGTCACACTGAAGGTGAGGGCCCCATTGCAACAACAGTTATAGTCACATTTGATGTGACCGTCAGGGTGACATTCACACTAGCTGGTGCAAGATGATTGCCACTGCTATGGCGATCTCTTCTATGTTATATTAGGTCCATCGGTGCCACCGCGGCCTCCCGTCCGAAAACGATCAGAGCGACAATCATGCTCGCAGTGTTAGTGCAGGTATTAGTCCCCGAGGAAGTGACGGAGGATGTCCGAATGACAATGACAATGACCGTCACTTCATGCGCGCCAAGGCGACGGCCGAGTGTGTTGTGCGCCCACATCGCTGACCGTTAGGGGCACCCTTCCCCATACGACGACAACGGCAGTTGCCGTCGCCTCACAGCAGAAGCAATGGTTGCATTATCGGCAACAAGTATATTCAAAGTGATCTTCGCATCACATTGATGGCGAAAGTTGCAGTGTCACTACTAGTGACAATCGCAGCCGAAACGGTTGTGAACGTCAAGGTGACATTGATACTGTCCATCACCCGGTGACCCATGATGCGCTAGCAGGCATTCAATTGGTCCTCACCCGGGGATGTGGCACAAGGTGCCATGCACACATCGACAATGTCCCCTGTGACAGTTTTTGTCACACATGAGTAGTTACAATCAAACCCTGATTCCAACCCGGGTATTTCAGATTATCTTGGTGAAGGGGCCCAAACCCAACGGGGGAACTACATCTGCATGGAAGTGTTTCCTACGCACCATCCAATTCTAGTGGTGGACACGATTAGCAATTGAAGAACGTCAATTGCCTGCGGAAATTCCTCGCAAATTGTCTAACGTTTATTGGTTCGGGACCCAAGGGGCCCGCAAAAAATCCAATGACTCTTCGTGCACATCATCAAGCCTGGCACAAACTGATTCCATTTCAAATTCATGTTGAGATGGGTTGGGTACTACAAAGTGTTGGGTGCTCTCATGTGGGGCACTTGTAAAGGTGAGGTAATCGCCAAAGGCCGTCACAGTTTTGGCGGTCGCGGTTGTGGAAAGGAGGAGTGGCGAAGACCAAACAATGCTCATCGGTCAACCTCCTCGCACTGGAGGAGTGCAATTTGAGACGTCAGATGTGCAATTGCACTACTACTCAACTACCAGGGTGCAGTGGTAACTCAGATTGTCTACTGGGCGAGGGCAGCCACCAGAGAGCCGGCTTGAGCTTATTGTGCGGTTCCTGGGGGACCTTCTCCCCAAAGCGTAGGGGCTAAGTCGGAGGTTCCAAACCTCTTGCCCCTTTCCCCCTGTTCCCTTTGTCCACGATCTTCAACACATTGTCGCCCCCCAACCCCTATCCATGGCAGCGGGCTACCCCCCACCCCATCCCAGTCCTTGCCGTTGCCCCATCCACCCTTTCTTCCACCCCTTGCGTGTCATCGTAAACCCTTTCCTCCCGCCTCCTCTTCTCCATCCCACTCCTTGTTCCTACCTGTGAGTGTGGCTAGTCTAGGGGTTGAGAACCCGGCGCTCCATGAGTCATTCCCAGGATTGCGGGCCCGTGTTTGGCTCCGTTTTACCATGGAAGCGGGGGCAGCCTCCACAACAGTTGCGTGAAGTTGTGTTCAGGTGGCGGAGCAAGGGCGGGTGGGGTTAGGTGGGTTTTCGGTCCAAGGGTGGACAACGGGGGGTCAGGGGTTGAGAAAGTGCCCGACGGGTAGAACTTTTGGTATACACGGTAGCGGGAAGACAATTGTCGCGGTTGAAAAAACTTCACCTCTAAGGAGAATTTTTTTCTCCCCCCCCCACTTCGAACGCAATATGGCACCTTCAAAGAGCCCCTCAATGTCTCGGCAATGACGCAACAACTTGTGAGAACAACTATACCATTCCACATGTCTCCTTGTATGGGTACAAAGCAGGGCGAAAGATTACAAACGGCAAGGATGACAATGGGACAAAACCCATGCAAGCACCATGGTCGCATACATATCTTCATAGCCGCGGCTGGTCTTCGTTTCGGGCCGTGTGGCAACGAAACTGAGCAAAGTTTGGGCCAAATATGGGGGCATTTCTTGAACAAAGTGGCTCTTTGACGCAAGCGAAGCACGCCGCTTATGGCCTATTACCCTTGTACTTTGCTTTGACCATCATGACGGAAATAGACGCAGAAACGAAAGCAGTGCCCCCAAAAGGGGGGGTTGCGTCCCCTAATTGCCCTTCCGGACCTTGAAAGTGACAAAAACCATGTTCGGTATCGTGGGAGGGGAGGAATGCGAGGAGCTCCTTAACCTCTAACTATACGTTGAAGTAGCGGCATATTCAAGTCTTCATGTAATTCACAAAACACACATAGATGACTAAAAAAAGACGGCCGAATGGATGCCTGAATGGACGCAAGGTGAATGACCGACCGTCCGAATGGATGACTGAGTGGCTAAGTGAAAGGGATGATTGGATGTTCTGCGAATGTGTGAATGGGTGGTGAGAAAGTGACGAACCGCTATACCCAACTAAATCATACTTTACTCCTTGCCGGTGACGAAAGTAGAGTGTTGGCGTTGCATGCGCTTTAAGTTGATGGCCGCGGAGCCGTCGACGAGGAGGACGCCGAGGTTGCAGGGCGGCCGGTGAGGGCCGTGAGGACGAACAGTGAGGTCCCAAGCATCGAAGGACGATGTAGCGGCCATGTGACGCTGAAGGGTGGGAGTTGAAGTGCCCGGTAGCTGCCAGCGAAAGCGGCGGAGAGCCCAAGGCCTTTGTGGGGGCGGCCGGGATGGAGTGGGCGTTGTACCCTCGTTGGTCCGAAGCCTTCCAGATTGACGTAGACGGTCGCGTAGTGCGGCAATGCCCGTGTAGCCGCGGGCGAAGATGACGGCAAGGTTGCGGGGCGGTCGGTGAAGCCGGTAGGGCGAGCGGTGAAGTCCGAAAGGGTGGAGGACAGTGTAGGCGGCCGCGAGGCGCTGAACGGTCGGGGTTGAAGTGCCCGGTACTTGTTGGCGAAAGTGGCGGAGAACTCGAGGTGGTTGGTGGGAACGCCTCGGATGGAGTGGACGATGTAGCCCTGTCTATCCAGACCTGCGCCGGGTGACGTAATCGGTCGTGTAGTGCGTGAGGGGAGCTTTAGGAGATCCTTTGGAAGAGAGAAAGACGTGGGCCGGGAGGGGTGTGGGGTTGATGCTCGCAGGCCCGAGGTTGGGACCGGCTACTCTCCCGGCTGACGCCTCCGCCCGTCACTTCGGGCGGGCCTATGTGGGTGCGCCGTTTTGGCAGGGGCAGCTAAGCGCCAAGTTGTCGCCTCCGCTTGTCGCTTCACGCGGGCCAAATGTGGGCGGCTGGTGCGTCAATGGGTTTCCAGTGGTCATTTCCACTAGGCCCAGGCGTGCGCGGATGAGAGTGCCACTGTCGTCTTCTGGTCGACGTGATGGGCACGGTGACCATTTCGCACTGGAGAAGGAGTTGTGCAAGTCTTTGGGGCGACGGGCCTTGTAGCGAGGGGAGTGGGAGCGGGGAAGTACAAGAGGGGTTGGAACTCCGATGGTTTCACAGGCATGGGCGGCCGATAAGAGCCATAGCGCAAGGGCCGCTGCGGCGAGGAAATAGGGGCGCCTTCCTCAGCTACATAAGGCTGGAACGGCGGGACGATTAAGTCTTTATCCAAATTGACCGTGACGAACCCGGGTCGGACTTTGTAGGGGGCTTGTGGTGGCCGGGGTGCGGATGTTGCGAGCCAATTTGGGTCGTGTCGGATGGTATCTTCTCTCTTTTCCGTGTGGGGTTCCTCGGTGACCTTCCGGCGTATGTTGACTTTTAACCTCTTGGACTTCGGCATACCGCAAGGGCTACGTGCGCGCTTTAGCTCGTCCTCGAACCTACCTACCATTTTCCGTAACCGCTCGTTTTCTCTATCCGTAGTCCGGTGGTTTGGGCCCAAATGTTTCTCAAAAAGTACAAAGGTTTTGCGGGTCAACCCCAACCTCCTCCCTTATATCCACTCTATCAAGCAATAGGCAACAAGCAACGGCACTTCTCTTTTACAATTTCGTAATATCCTTATGCCAACGCTCCACACCCGGCACTCGCATTGACAGGTGCCCTTCCAAACAACAGAGTTTGACATACTCACCGTGGTGGAATTGGGTGGGTGTAGTTTCCACTATCCTCCACATGATGCGGCCCAACTCAAGGTTGCTTCCCATCACATTTTTGGGACACAAGTGTACAAAGTGTATGTGTACAAAGGACGGCCCATTAAGGTCCAATTCGGGGGGGGGGGGGGGCAGATAGACGTGCTAGTAGAGCATCCCAGGAGCGTGTGGTGAACGTCTAACAGGAATGACGTCAGGTAGTGGTGTTCCCACCGTGATGTTTGTTTCTTCAGGCGCCCGCACGACGTGTGCAAGAACGGCAGCAATACAAGGTATCCTCAAATCCAAAGATACATGCCCGGACTGTCGGGTTCGTGGTGTGTGTACAACCTGTGGGGTATTGTGATGAGACGCGTGAGGTTCCTCCATGGAAGCATTGACCTCCCTGAGCGTGCTGTCCATGCTAGCAATCGAGACATTGGGGTTAAGTACCCCGTCCCACCTATAAAGTGTGGCAGGTGTTCGTTTGGCACATGGGTGCAAGTACTATGAACAAAACCATCATCATCTTGACACACTCTCGTGTATCCAGTTGACCCCCGTGGTTGGTCCCAAGAAGCATCAAGAGCCGGTTCGCCATCCGTATCCATGCTAGCAATGTGCACCTGTGGATTGGCCATGTTAGGTGCATCAACACCATCTAAACTGGCTATGTATGACTCGTGTTGGGAACAGATGCTATTGTTCGTGTCCTCATTCATGTGTGCTATGAGCACATGTGACCAATAGCACGTACTCTGACGGTTGTCAACGTCTGGATGTGCGGTCTCACTCTCTTGTTACCAACACATGTCTCTACTGTCAATATCCATGCTAGTAGCAACAACACGTCGCGGATGGGATGTACTCATCTCAATGTTTTCAATCATGGGCTGTGGATTAGATGTGCTTGGCACACTTGATTCTCCCATGCCATGCATGCCATCACTTTCATCCGTGCTTGCTACAGGGATGTGTCGCGATTGCGACACACTCATATCAATATTCGCAACGAAAGGCAGCAAATGTGAAGCACCGGCATCATGATGGTGCGGGTTTCGACCTAATGGTGACATGTGACCTTCATCCATGCTGGCTGTTAAAATGTGCCGGGGTTGCGACACACTCATATCAATGCCGCTCATGTCAATACTCGCAATTAACGGCTCCGGATACACAGCACTGTTAGCATGATCGTGTATTTCCGGACCATGTGTTGCATTCTCACCCTCATCCATGCTGGCTATTACAATCTGACGGGATTGTGACACATTCATGTCAATGCCGCTCATGTCAATACTGGCAATGAAGGGCTGCGGCCTTGCAGCATTTGCATTATGACGGTGCTAGTCCAATCCTTGTGCTAGAACATCACTGTCATCCATGCTGGCTATAGGAATATGGCGTGGCAGCCACATTGACATGTCGATGTTGCGATGTGCGGTTGTCGTTCCCTTGCTTGCGATGAATGATCATCACCCATATCCATGCTGGCTATTGTCACACATGGTAATGATTCCATATCAATATGTGGAGGCCGTGGCAATTGCGATGATTCATGAGGATGAAACCACGTGCACAATCCTCATACCTGGGGGTGGGGAGCCATAGGTGGTGAAAAATCCCGTGGTATACTGGCCTGGCTGTCTGCATTGGATGCAGTGCTATAGCCGTCAATGGAATCGACCAATGGTTGAGGGTGTTGTATGGGTGAAATAGCGTTGATACCACCCACCCGCAACGGACAGACCTTGAGGCTTGCTTGGTAGGGTTGTGGACTATATCCACGACCTCTGTATGCCCGGGGATCCTCGTTCGGCAATTCCCTTGACCTTTCCCCCGTGGGCACCATCCCCACATTCTAATTGTATAGATACACCTCATACTCTCTTTACGGGATGTGAATAGCGTATGGCTTGTGTGGAGGTGGGGCTGCCGGTGTGTCATATACATTTGGAAGTACTACTAAAGAGTGTGCTTTCGGCTTTTTTGTTGGTTGGCAGTCCATAGTGCCTCCTCAAGCCAAATAGGGAATTTAGAGGCACATTCCTGGGTGGCACAACAAGAGGTCCTCCGGGACTACCCGTGGCATCCCGTTGAGAATTTCACAAGACTCATAGTTGTGTACCGCCTCCAAGGTAGGAATGATGGAGGACTCGTGAGAGACTACCACCTCAATTTGAAACCTATTTGCACATTGAAAATGGTGGAGGACTCTGTGCAGGCTACCACCTCAATTTCAAACTTTTTTTGCACCTTGAAAATGTTGGAGCACTCAGTGGAGTCTACCACCTCAATTTTAGATGTGGTCTCCTAGTCCGGAGTGGCAGACCACTCTGGCGAGTCTATTACCGGCAGAGCATACGTACTCTTCGTGGAAGACTCCTCGGAGCCCACCACGTGCCTAGTGTCCTCACCTGTTAAATTTGGAATGATGGAGGACTCGTGTGTGTCTGGCATTTCCGTGCCTGCTGTGGTCTCCTAACTGGTTGGAGTGGACGACCCATGAGGGTGTACCACTTGTGTTGTACGGTCTGTACTATGATTGGAATTTTTGATAGAGGAGGACTCATGTGAGTATACCACCTGTTGAGGCGCACTATCTTCCAAATTTGGTGGGGAGGACTCAAAAACCATACCTCTCATTGGTGTCCATATCATGTGATGTAAAAGGAACTTGGTTTTTGACCTAGAGTGACTTGCACTGAAGCGCCTATTTCAGGGCAGGTGGAGGCTGAGAGAAAGGAAGGGGTGCAAAGGGTAGTGACCAGTTTCCTGTCGCTTTCGGATTTCGGATGACCTATCATAGGCCGCACCCATGGCCTCCAAGGTCTCAATCTCCCGTGCATGTGCCCTGACCCTAGCCTCCATAGAAATTCGAGGAGGGTGGCAACACTCAAATGGTGTATTGTTGGTGGTTTGTTTTGTTTGTGGAGGGTAACTTTCCGGGGTGGCTGAAACCTTGGTACCAATTCGGATTATGTGTGTATACGAGATTCTGTTGTGGTATCACACTGCTTCCCTGTCCCACAACATCATGTAATTTAACACATATGGATGCACGAGGAATGGAAGGAAGGTGCATGTGTGGGTCTTGATCTTCTTTCACCACCTTGGCTTGGAACATGCATGAACGCAATTCAAAAGGGTTGGGAGAGAGGAAGATGGGAGTGCGAGGGCATGAGACAAGGAGGGAGAGGTTGTTGTTGTTATAAACTCCTTGTTCTTTGCACTGCCTGGAGAAATTGGTTGAAGCAATTGGATTTGAAAAAACAATTCAAGTAGCAACGGTGAAAAATGTTATTGAAATTGTTGTGCTTCAAGGCGGGGGGACCTTGTTCATTCAATCAAACACATGAAACGGGAAGGAAAGGAAGCACATCTTTTTTGAGCGTGGCCACGGTGCTCGGCTTGAACTTGAACTTGAGGTTCCAGATATTGAGCTTGTTGAAGAAAGCAGCCATTGCGCAGCTGCCAACAAAGGGAGTGGCGAGGCGCACGAGCATGTCGTTGGCAAAGGTCTGGAAGTTGCGCACGCTAATGGTGGCGGCCGCCACGCCGGCCCCAATGATGGGGGCGGCACGGCGCATGCTCATGTCGTAGTCAAAGGTCTTGAAGTTGGCGTCGCCAACGGCGGCGGCCGCTGCGTGTCGCCGACTGCCAATGTTGAGGGCAGCGGCATGCTTGGGCAAATCCGTGAAATGGTCAGCATTGACATGGGCCGATGCTACCCCGGCCACGAATGGTGTGGTGGCGACGAGGAATCCCTTGTTGATGACCATGATGTGGTCGGGCTCGCCGGTGAAGACGGCATCCGGGCCCATGGTATTCCATGAGTGTCCCTTAATCGAACATGAGCCGGCCCATTGCACTACACTTTCACAACACTCACCAAACATAACCACTGCTACCATCTACCGAGTACGCAATGCTAACGCTAGTGGGCTCATCTCGTAGATTTCGAAAAGCACGCGGGCTATTTATAAAAACATATTCCCTATATTTGGAAACTCCATGTCCTCTAATTGCTATAAAAAGGTGTGTTTCGCCTTGACTATTTTAGCGCAAGACATATCCGAGGGAACACTTGCACTCCACAATGCTCCAAAACACAACACAAAGCATACAAACACGGGCACAAAATGGCACAATCGCACAAATAAACACTTTTGGGCCGGCTCAGGTCTGTAAAACAAACATCGGAGATTGCACCCTTGAGGATTGGGTTAAGACCTTGTTGCAAGGATGTTTCTTACCTTGGACCTTGATCAAATTTTGATTATGTTTCCATCTCCAAAGTTCATGGTGAGGTCTCTTCAAACCTTTACCAACGATTCTTAACTATGACCATGAATGTTGTCCATGAATGAATTAACACATACCAACCTCTCAAGATTTGGACAGATTTGAGGAGAGGCGGGGAGAGGAGCGCACACGCATGGCAGAATATCAAGCACTTGCATATCCAAAATGATGAAATGTGCTTTTACAATCCCATTTTGGGCTGAGCTGAAGGCTGCTCGAAATTGCCTCATTTCAGATTCATTGGATGCGGATCAAGCAGAAAGTCGTAATTTTATATCCCAAAGGTCTACAAATGTGGACGTCTATAGTTCGTGAATTTCTGGCACCGGCGAGGATTGCGCTGTTCGCGCCGAGGCCAATGCTCGATCATAAGCAGAATTTTCTGCAAATTTCTGCAGCTCGCATGCTTCTGTGCTCTAGTCTGGTACAAAAAGACCAGCAGCGGCTGCACATTGTCATAAGACAGGTAGCGAAGAAAAAGCCATTGAATCAGATCCCGGTAGGGGCAAGTTGGGGGGGGATCTTGCTAAATAGATCCCGCAGCAGGGCTACAGTGATGAGGGGGACAGTAAAGGTGGTACCTGGAGGTGGCCAGGCCATTAGGTTAGACACATAGCTGCATGAAAGGCTGCCGACAGGCGTCAAATGTCGTTGGCCCAAATTTGTCCAAGGTCACATGCGCTGTGAGAGGCGGATTGAAAGACATACCCACCACATATTTGGGTTCCATTGAGGGCCCCAAGTTACAGCCAACGATCCGGCGGTGACCGTGCCGAAGGCTGCTCGTGGCGACGTGGACGGCTCTGACTCCAAGGTGGTGATGCACCAGGCAACGTGGACTGCACGCCGGAGGGCCAGCACCTGAGTGCATGTGCTCCAGCCGAGTCCAGCAAAGAGGGTGGCTCACGATGAAGACTCGTGCTGCTTCCGCAGCACGGTAGGCAGCCGGTCGTAGGCCGCTGGCTCGCGGTACACTGTGCGGGCAGCCCCCATATGGGCGTCACTGATTAGTTGAAACTTCTCATGCACAGACGCCGGTGAGGTCAAACTCATCACGCGGGCGAACGCTGCGTTGTATTTTTCTGTAAGGCGCTCCGGGTTTGGAGGGAAAAGACTGCAACGCCGCCGATGTTCCGGGGTGGTTATGGGCTCAAGCGTTGCCACGCTAGGGATTTGCAAGGTGATGGGGCATTGGTGTGACGGAAAGTGTGCATCAGACCCCACGCGGGGGAAAGGTGCTTAGAAACGAGCAAGTGGTCAACACGCTGAAATACCCCTGCGACCCCACCCATGTGGGAAGCTCCACTTGGGTGGGTACTCGCCGTAGACTCGCTTCTTCAAGAAAACCGGAAACAGGTGGTGCATATCAGAAAAAGGGTGACTAAAGTGTCGGGCCCACCCATGGTTTTGACTGATGTCTCCAAATACTACTTGAAGATAGTGGGCCGATGCTAAAATCTGGGGTAGGGCCCATTGAAGCATGGGCTCATACGCTTCGGTTAGGCCACACGCCGGAATCTGGACGTCATTTCCCTGCAGGAAATTGGCGCATTGCGTGAATCCTTTTGAATACATTCTTCGTATGCTTCCTTTTTTAGGCTCACCAACCGTAATTGTCTAGGAGTTGCCATCCTAATCCTCGGAGATAACAACTATGCCTTCCATCGGGTGGACATCCGGGCCGACGGCACAGGAGTGGCCTTGTGGTTCAGCTTGGCGGGTGCCACCCTCCCGGCTATTGGTCTGTATCTTAAGTGAGGATAGGGCCCGAACTTTGGGGCGCACAGATTGTTTGACATTGGGTGACATGAATGCATGCCACACCCATCAGGGGCACCGCCGGCGGCGGCTTGCACACCATGCACATCATGGAGCACCGCGGACTTCCAAGCCGCGATGCGGCGTTCGAGTGCATTCAGGTGATATACGACACGATGGCAGGTTACAGACGGGACCGCACCCGGCGGCAAGCGTCGGGGATGCTTTCTCATGTTTTCCGAACTGAGGCATCAAAATCAAAACGGAGTGAGTGTGCAAAGAAGCCGCGTGGAAGCATACCTGGTTGGCAAGGCTGTAGGTAACTGAGTGACGGAACTCGTGGGGGGCGGGGAACACAGCCGACCCGTGGGTGAGGTGGCATCCAGCTGGTGCTCACCTGACAACTTGACAAGAATGCCCACTGCGGCAGCATTCCTGGTAGAACGGGGAGCCGTGAAAGGCCCCTTTAAAGCATGGATTGAAAGGAGGCATGGAGCAAGGAAAGGCACACAGTGGAACTGCTCTTAAATATCCACTTTGGCCAAAAAGCTTCCAGGCGGGCAAAAGAGATGACCCCAAGCGTGGTGTGCGGCATGTCGCAGGCTCGTGTACAGACTCGCGGAGCGCCGCCAGCGACTAACACATCATATCATGCTCACGTTCTTGGGGTGCCCGTACGTAAGGGGCTGGAGGCCGGACTCTGATGGGCTCATCGGGTTCTGGGTTTACCGCTAGGAGGCGGGCTCACGGCAAGGGGGGTCTTAGGGGGGGGGGGTACGTGGGGTATTGGGAAGGGCGGGGAGTAGAAATATTGGAGGTTTCAGCAGCCCTGGGCACCACAGATCCCCATGGAGAGGCATAAGAAAGACTCGGGGCCGGCGGGGAAAGGCCGTTAGTGGAATAAGGCACCCGATTGCCCTGGCGATACCCTAGAACCCTGGAACATCTTGGGGAAAGCGGTGATAGCCAGCGGAACATGCGCCGCAATGAGTGTAGCGGATGAGGTTTGTACGCTGGCGTGGCAAGTGAGCAGCAACCCTTGAGGGTGAAGCACACCCCCGATGCTGCATGGATATCGAAGAGATCTTGCCCTTGTAGAGGGACCAGCTCATCATTCACCTCCGGGAGAGGTGGCTCCATAGGGTTGGAAGGGTGGCTTGCGCCGCCTGAAGTAACTCAAGTGTTGACTGTTCCATCCACCGGGAATCGAGGTCCTCTGCGTAAGGGTCATCCGTCGTTCGGTACTTGATGTTAGTTCGCAAGGGGCAAACAAAACAAGGCATGGTGCAGAAAGAAAGGTGACCTCGCGTCGTTCCGTTACGGGCGGTCCAGGTAGTAGAAATGCGTGCAGCGTGTTACGAAAAAAGAGCGTGGCAACGTGAGATGGAAAAGGGGGCCGCAATCAGAGTGAGCAAAGCGCAGCAGGTGTACCAAACTGCGTCTTCACCGGATAGGTGTTGATAGGAGGACGCCCCTCCACCCGCTGTAGATAGGGCAAAAGAGGAGCAATCGCAGACCCCGGGACACACACAGCCTGGGGTAGAAGTACTGAAGCGGACCACGCCAGACACGGCTGGGTAAATGCCTCATAGGGCTTGACATAGGGCACACACCACGCAGAACATACGTGTCGAGAGGATCCAAAGTAGCAGATGGTGGACCAACGGTCGCAGAACCCCAATTCCCACCTCCTGCCACGAGCGTACACATCGCGCGTGATGACTAGGGAGGACGGGCCTCGGAGCGCGTTGCCCCTCAAGAGAGAGTGGGGCGACCGTCCGTTGCCGCAACGGTGGGAGAGCGCATTGCGCTTGGCAAGCAGGTCGGCCTACTTCTAATGGGCGCACTACAAAGGTGCACACAAAACATGGGTCAAGGTACACGACACACGCGCACGCGCCATGATAGGCCGTGGGTGTATGTGCAAGTGCTCACCGTGCAGTTGCTGGAGCAGTGAGGATGGGTGCCCCAAGTGTGGCTCTATGGCAGCAAAGCAAAACATCAGACAAAGTGAAACAGCGGCCTTCCGGGGCGGTGCAGTCAGCAAAATGTCAGGGCAAGCATAAAACGTCCATATAGCGCTTGCCCCTACTTGCACAGCATCCCCATCATGCCGGCATCCTCCAACGGGCCACAGATAGCACGAATAGAAGGTGGCCATGAGGGCGGTCACCGGACGGGCAGCAAAGATAGGTGACACACAAAAGGCGGCTCCCAATCGTCATCAGGGTCCCGAGATGGTGCTTCGCCATCAAAAGGTCCGCATACCAGATCATATGGACTAGGTGGCCGGAGGAGGTCAAGAAGCTGCTCGATAACCTTGGTAGCCGCCAAAAGCAGACGCCATGTGGGGTGAGATGGGACGTGAACTCGACCGGCGCATACACACAACATCTATGCACACACGCACGCACAGCATCTATGCACACATGCACCATGGGAGCGGTGCGTCCCACACTCAATATCGAACTACGACCGCACCATTATAATGGGCAGGTGCGGTGTGGGTGAGGGTAACTAGACCCTTGTACAATGCTTCAATGGCTCGAAGCATGGCCTACCCACGCTCACAATCTGAGAGAAGCAAATGCACTTTAGATGAAGTGGGAGTCAGCAAGCTCCACGAAGGCAACCGCGGCAGCCTGATGAAGGTCCAGACCCTGTTGCTCCGGAACGCCTTGTGTCAACCATTCTAGGGCCAAGACGGCGGTGATTTGTGGCAAGTCTTTTGCCAAGGCTTCCACGACATGTAGCCAAGTATCACCCATTTCGGCCTTCATCTGGAGTTTCTGAGTGTCTATTTTTTTCGCTGATGAGGGCTTAATTTAAGCCGAAACGCGTACTGTTGGGGACGCCGCTTATCCAGGATTCCGTGATCGCATTGCATTGCTTCTTGTGGGTTTGTATTGCGGCCTGTGGGTGTGAATTGAGGTCTTGAGGCTTCTTCCTGAACCATAGAGGGTATTTCAGCCAAAGGCATTTATTTTCCAAAAATTTCGGCCTTCATCTGGAGAAGTATCTTCTTCCACGTGTTGTTCCACTCCTGTTTGGTTGCCTGCTCAATTATTTTTTCGATTGTCTCCCATTCAATTTTGCACATGCTGACCGCCACTAGCACCTCCAAGGTGAGACGCAGTGCATACAAACCACAAGATGCCCCATGTGCTAGGCGGGGGCTGGTAGAACTCATCACCATAATATAAGGGCCAATTGTCCATCTTGAGGGCTTCTGCAACAATGAAATCCAGCGACCAGACATTTCTGTCCGTGCCAGTCAGCCACTTTTCAGGCTTGATGTTGTGGTGAATCAAGGGGTCCGTGATACTGGACAGACTGTTAACAATGCGGACGCTCTCTATCGACACTTTTCGGCGATGCCAAGAATCATCCATGTTCAGCTGCCACCAACGTGGATGGAGATGTTGACCACCCAGCTTCACCGTGTGAGGTTGGAAAGAGGTTGCGGGTTAGTGGGGCCGAAGGATGCGGAGCACCCACCCCTGGAAGCGTTTAAAGGCCGTCTCAGCATGCCGGCGCTCGACAGGAGGCGTTAACCTCAGCCTCCAGGTACCCGGGGCCCCGTGCTAGGTACTCATACGTGCGCTGGGCAGGAGCAAGCAGGCCGCGGCTGGGGCGTGGCTCCTCTAGCACTGATTGTGGTAGCCAATTGCCGACCACACGTGTTTCTTTTTAGCAGGCATGCTGCGTCGTCTATGGGGTAAAGGGACAACTTTGCACGCCGCGACACGCCAGGATAGGTATCTTCGATAGTGGGAGTAAGATAGTAAGAGAAGTCTATGAAACAGAGGGGTCCTTATCTCTAGGAGAGAACGCATCGCATGAAGCAAGCAACGCCGAAATCTAAAAGGCAGTGGATCACGTGGAGGGCACACACACACTAGACAAGGAGGGGAAGCATGATCACAGGGAGACTGCGGAGCACCGTGGTTCACACAGTGCACATTTGCAAAAAGGCATTTGAATTCACTAGCAGTAGCACACAAAGAAGGGGCGCGGCGGAGCAAACAGCACAAGGACCATGCGGAAGCACAAACCTAAAGAGATGCAGTTTTCTCCCATCCCCTTCGTTGTTACACGGTCTCCTCCACCACCCAAGTAAACCAAGTGTTCAAAGCAAACCCGTCGCATGGTAGCGTCACGTTGAGTTTCACTTGGTTGTGAATCGGTGTGCTACTTCATGATGTGCATGTGGGTGCCGTCTTGGTAGTTATCACTGTTCGATGACCTGCTGAATTCTGCATACATATACGTGTTTGGCTAGTGCCGTCTTGGAGCACTAGTTATGGTAGCATTCCGAACTATCCTAGCTACGGCATTCACATTGTGCCCTTTGGTGAGATGGGCCTCGTGCGAGTGATGCTAAGGGAGCGGAGCAAAGTGTAAGTCAGAAGAGGCCGATGTTGAACGCGTCCATGAGGAACTCAATAGCGTAGCCAAACCTGGCTCATAGCACAGATCAGGTTGTGACGGTCAATGTGTGTGAGGTCCACCTCTACTTTTGGTCAGGGTTGATTGTCCCCTTGACCTCGTAGCGGTATGTGTTTGTGCTTTTGTTGATGGCCCGGGGCAGAGGTGCTGCAAGTAACATGTATAGTTGAAGCCGATCCATGAGGTTGGCGTAGAGGCAGATGATGTGGTCGATTTGTTTTCCATGTTGGTCGTAGGTTTGTCCGCGTTTGTGTTTCGGATGGACTAGACATCGGCACGGGACATTGTGGCGACGTCGGTGGCGGCACCAACGCCTCTCCCTTTATCCCCCTTGGATTTTTGGCATCTATCATAGGCCATTCCTCAGTTGGCGAATTGAAATGCTTGATAGATGCATCCGCGCTTTTGATGGCTGCTCGGCTCGACACATCAATGCACTTCTCCACAAACCTGCCAAGCTTCCACATGTCTCGGTTCTTGTCCCTCAATACCATTTGCCTTAGTGAGGCGAGGTCCCCCTATCCATCTTTTGCTGTACACTTAATCAGCTCCTGCAACTTTTGAGAGTTCATTTCGTCGTCCGTTCCCCTTTTCAAGTAAACATACATGGAAATGCGATTGTGTCGTGCCTCGGGGCTTGGTAGGTCAAAGAAAGGGCGGATTTGGAATCTTCGCAATGTTGCATCGTCCGTATCTCCATAACAGTTTGTCATGCCAATTATCAAGGAGGCATTCTTGTCGCGATTAGGTGCAGTATCCACACGGTTCAGAAATTTAGCCCAGATGGAGTAACACATGGCCCCTGTGCTGGAGTTGGCACGCCGTTCGCTAATGATTGGTACAATCTCGTCAAAAATGAACGTTTCATTATTCTCTTTCAACAAATCCCGCACATTCCTCTCCGTGGCTCTGTGGTATTGAGACCCCACATCACCAATCAACAAGACCTTACACTTTAAATTACTTCAACTCAACTGCAGGGAGCAGGCTACAGCTGTTGTGGTATGCACACAGTAGCTGGTACGGCCAATCGGCGTGAAACAGAATCGGACATTTTGTGTCTCCAAGTTTAACCTAGCTATTCACATTGGCGTATTTTGCTAGTAATCGAGCATGGTCATTGCTTTGACGATGTAATAGTCCAAACCCAACGGATCGCGGGAACTTGCCGGAAGCAAGGCTTGGAGTTCAGGCAACCCCTCCATATTTCGGGTCAAATCCACTTGGCGGGGTGTTGCTAGCTCTTTGTAGCCGTCGACAAGGTATGGTTACATTTCGTCACTAAACACCACCAATTTGGCCCCAAGTGTGGTTCAAAGCTTGTGTTGATGTGGTGTTGAAGGTGTATTTTGAGCACCCTCCGGCAGGATAACATTCCTTTTGCCATGTCACACAGTATTGTCACGTGTGAGAAGCACGTGGCTTCCACAGTTACGTTCCCATGGTACTAGGCCACTGGATAACCCTCTTCCTCTAGGTGCCATTGGTGTCTTCTCGAGCGGTTGCCCCATATAGGGCCCCACGTCCATGGTTGTCACCCTACCTCCTCCCGCTACGGATATGGCCTTTGCCCTAGGAATACCATGTCGAACAAGTCATTGGACCAAGATACCCGCAAAGCAAAACTTGCTTGTGCCACGAAACACTTCAACCTCCGTTTAAACAGACAAGTACTGTTGCGTTTTGCGGTTGTTAATAGTGAATCATCTCCCATCAAGCCTAGGAAGGCTTCAACTAGCACTTCACTCTTCTATCGCATCACTGTGCAGCCATGCGACGTTGAAGTCCTTGTTCAGGTAGGTTAAAATGAGTACCAATCCATTGACAAGTGCATTGATAAGGGTTGTGTCATCGCGCTAGCTTGCTAGGGGATACTCAGTGAAGAATTTGCGCCGGATCATGGAGGCGGAACTTGCCTTTTAGCTCCAGCATGCCCCCAACATGTGCAAAATTTGGGCTGCATTCTCCTACCGGTTGGGTTGGACCTTATGACAATTTTTGTTCAGGGGGTCATGGCTATCCGGGCTATGGGTGCGGTCCATTTGCTTCACGTCACATGCAAGGATCACGTGTTTGCCAGCCTATTTTGGTGACAACTCCGTTCAGCAACCGATTCAATACGTCCACAGTGGCGGAAGCGTAGAACAACTATTCTCCGTTGGTCCATACTGTCTTTTGGCACCGCGCGATAGCTTTCACAATCGGGCCCTCGATCCACAAAGCGATGTAATGCAGAGCGTAAATTACCCAGCCAATTGCCTCTTTGACCTCCAACAGTTCGCTTTGTTTGACGGTGATCATTGGCAAAACTATTTTCCTTTGAAGGAACTGAACCTGCACCACTCCTTCCCGGTTGGTTGTGGTGGCCACTCCGCGTTCTCTCGAGCCCCAAGGAACTCATTCCACCATGAGGCTCAGAGTTAGCCGACGCACTCGTCCCATGTTTGGACTCAGTAGTGGTAGTTCGTGTTCACAACCCGAGAACTGCGAGAAGGCACAGCAAGCCGGCCGAGCGTGGCTCACCACCCAAGCAAAACAGCGGAGGCACACGTACAGCAAAGGCACGCTAGGGCTCTACATGCCATCGCTAGCCACCCACGCTGAGCGGGCTTCACTCACCCGCCATTTTCATCCGCAGGATAGCACACAAGGGGCCAGGTGTAGGCCGTGGTTGGCCACCCTAGTGAAGGAGGGGGTTGTAGTCGATGGATGACGGTGGGCTAGTCCGCTCCTCCCTTGCCGCACGGTGACCCTTGCTGTACGTGTTGGCGATGTGTACCAGTGGCGCTGGGCTTGCCACATGTGACGCAGTAGCGGGAGGGGCCTACTACCTGTGTTGGACGAACTATCTTGTCATGCGGTCCAATTTAGGCAATTGTGGAATCATCCTGCCTGGAGTTGCAAACTGACCCTACATACCGCTTTCCTGAGGGTCATCCGGGATGTCCACGTGGGCCGCTAGGTGCGGTTGAAGCTGGTCTGTCTCCTCTGCCTCATCTGCCTACGCCAACATATTGGTATGCGTGAGTAAGGCTCACAACCCCTCGTGCCGGGGTGTCACAGCTAGAGGGTGACCACCGTTGACCAAAGGCGCCTAGGTAGCCCGTAGCCCACTGGGAGCGGACCCACAGACGAGAGCGGGATGGCTCAGAACACCGACGCACCCTCGTCCGATGGGAGCACCGACATGACGCATGTATCCCGGAAGTTTGGGGTGCCCGTAAATGGCTGTCCAAACCCCTTCGCGAAACCACCGCATTCGAACTGTTCCAATTCGCCCAAAAGCTTCGGTCCCTCATCCGTGCGGTTGTAAAGTTGGCATGGGCCGCTGCCTTGCCCCTTTGGTTGTCTTCTGTTGTTGGCTAAGCGGACCCTCAGAGGGGACGGCGCGCTTGGCCTCGGTCCACTCATGTCCCGAGATTGGTCCCCGGGACTTGTGTGGAAGCACATCTCCGTACTGTTGGTTTGGGGATCTCCTTCTATGGCAGCACGTTCGCAGCCTGCGAAATGGCTAATATGTGGTGATTCATTGCTCAGCCGCCACTTGGGCCATAAACTTTGCGGACCTGTCCACCTACACCGGCTAACAGCGGAGGGTACAACCCTGACTGTCCACCACTCATGTTTGAGCTCTTCATTGCACGAGGCCGTCTCTCACCATCGCACGGTCCTTGCGGGCCACCACCGCCTCCATCTTAGCCCACCGGAGGGCCGCGCGAACATGGTACACCTTCCATAGCTGCTAGCTTTTCTCCTCCGTTAGCATCTAAGATGTCGCTCAAGCTCTCAGCCCTTCCCGGGACGTCGCCAACAGGTGGCGGCCAAGATCTAAGGGTGCACGGCTCGTAATCTTCTCCCGCATGTCAGGCAGCTGCAGACACGCTGCAAAGACAAGAGCCGTTGCCCGAGTCCTCGGAATGGTGGAAGGCAATGCCCCATAGCCCGGCGCTTCAGCATGAGGTACTTGCTTTGAAATGGCTCCCTTATGTGGGCCCGCTCGCACACTAACCCCAAGAAGCGATGCACAAGCCCTCATGTTCTTCCCTTGAACGCGAAGCAGGTGCACATGAAGTGCACCCATGCAGTCCCTAGGACGGTGAAAGTGAATGATCCGTGTCCAACCGGTGAGGCGCCTGGCACTTGTTGGGCGACGCTTCCCCTTGCAGCCCATTTCAATTCCAATCCCGGATAGCCACAGCCGTTGGGCCATCTTGCTGCGCACTTTGCTAGCTTCGGTTACTAGCACCCCTTGAGGTTGCCGGCTCCTCCATGTTCCCGTCGAGTATTTTCCCTAGGGTGGGTCGGTACCTCGTACCTCGCACCCTCAACGGGGCTGCCACCGTTATCGTATACACCGTGATAGACACCCCAGGCTGATTGCTTTGATTGACCCCACCAGATTGGACAAGGAGTCACCTGCAGAATGATGTCTCAAACGTTGTCAATGGCTAGCGGCTGGTGGCCTTGTTTTCCTTGTAAAAATCATACTTAGGGAACCGCTGGCTCGGCGGATCCCCTTATGGCTATTTGGAGCCAAAGATCATTGACGGACTCATCCACCCCATTGGGGTTGATGAACGTTTGGTAAGGAATGTCTTGGCGTCCTGGTTCATGTCCCGAGCTCAGTTGCGCGCACCCACCACCGTGGCCGTGGCTTCCCCGGCAGGGCCACTGCCCTGCCGGTTTGCCACGGTGTTTGCTTTCTCTACACCCCGGGGAACAGGACGGAGACCTACAAGGGTGTGATGTCCCCCGGAAGGCCTCCCATGCCCTCCACCGTGCTACGTGGGAGTGCGGACGCCCCCACAAGACCCTCAGTGGCATTCCCACACCTGCGGAAGTCCTTCGGGCACAGGGTTGGCCATGGTGTCCAAAGGTATGCTAGTGGGCTGTCGCAAGCCCCAGTCCAACACGCCTACCCAGATCTCACTGCAGCTCCGCAACACCACCATGGCCCTTGGTGACGGCCTAGGCAAGAGCGAACCACGCATCTAGCTTGCGCATGGTGGTCATGGGCCACCTTTCCGCCTGACACCCATTGTTATGTGTTGGACACAGCTTGCGCCGCAACACACGTTCTTTTCTGTGTGGCATGGGTAGCATCCTTGTTACCAAAAGCGATGACCTCAATTGACGCTCGGGCAATCCTGCACGGAACACCCACCCCGCGCTCCGCCACTATTGCCTAACCGGCACCAGGGGGGGGCAGAGGGGGACACCCCTACCATTTATCTCCACGGTCACCATACATGCCAAAGGTGCCTTGGAACACATTCCACCAATGCCACCGGCGTCAACTCGCTTTTGCACCACAGGGAGGAATACACCTCGACGGCACACCAAATGCATGCTTGCATGCTTGCATACACAATCAATCACCCTTGTCTCAAACTGCCTTGTGGCCCATCAAGCCGTCTTCAATACAACTACGTGCTCCATTGATCACCAAGCCACCCTACGACAGGCGTGCATAACACCTACGAAACAACGGAATGACACAACACTAACAATGGGTGTCGGGCGGAAAGGTTGGTTGTGAGCACGATGCGCATACTGGATGCATGGTTCGCTCTTGCCTGGGCTGTGACCAGGGGCCGTCGTGCCTGTGGTGTGTTTTTGTTGGCAACGTCACGATGCGTCTTGTCCGTTTGCAGGTTTTCTCGTTGTTCTGGTGGACGCAGCTTGCGCCGCAACACGCGGTCTTTTCAGTCTAGCACGGGTAGCGCCCTTGTTACCAAAGGCGATGACCTCAAGCAACGCTCAGGCAATGCTGCACGGATCACTCGCCCCTACGCTGAGCCACTATTGCTTGATTGGCGCGGGGGGGGGGGGGGGGGGCAGAGGGGGATGCACCGCCGTTTTGTCTCAAAATGTAGGAGGTGTGGGGGGGGGATTGGCAGCATGCTGTCACCCAGGCGGAAGTAGCAGGGCACCCCATGCTACCACACGACCGCCAAGAACCCGCTCGGAGCCGAAAAGAGTCACCCAGCAACGGAGCGGCAACCATGTACAGGCGTATACACTGCCCATGCTAGGCTGGCACTGCGAGGCACGGGAGGGGGGGCCGGGGGACAATTGTTCGCCCTGCCCGTTCGTAGCACCTCGCCACCCGGTTTGTAGGGCCCACACCAACGCTAGCAGCTACCCGTAGTTGAACAAAGAACTCGCTCACAGGAGCACACATGGTCACGTCAGGATTGGGACTGGCGGCAACTACGTACACGTGCATGGACCGCTAAATCCTTCCAATGCAAGCCGGGCCCTTCCAATGCAAGGGGGGGCCATGTTTCTTCTTTAAAAGAGGGGGGGGGGTCCATTGACACGCCCACGGGGGGTCATTGACTCAGGTTCTCGCAAAAAATTCAAAAAAAATCTTCGTGTATGCATTTACTAGCTTGTGCCATTGGTGTAAACATTGTGGGGACCCTTGCTTGGTACCTCTTGCATCTTGGTGGTGATTGTGTGTGTCACCCAGCAACCGAGCAGCAACCATGTACAGGCATATACAATGCCAGTTCTAGGCTGGCACTGCGAGGCACGGGAGGGGGGGGGGGACCAATTGCCTGCTCCGTTGGTAGCCCCTCGTCACCCGGTTTGCACGGCCCAAGCGGAACGAACCACCTGAGGTACCAGTTGCCACACGTATATATGGGCCCCCATAGGGCCTTGTCTGGATGCATTTCATGACCCACAAGATACGGAGGTGAGAGTCTAGCACATAGTGGGGGCACATGCACCCACTGGCATGGGTCATGAGAGGGACGCTTGGATTATACTTTGTGGGAATCAAAGATGGTCACCCACGACGTTGGGGGGAGGGAGTGTCAGGCACAGAGGTTGATGCCCAACCTGATCACCGGGGGGGGGGGGGGGGGGCACCAAATTGGTGGGGAATGTAGACCTCGTGGGACAACGAGGTGTGTAGCCGGGTTAAGTGGTGTGGTCCGGTGTGGGAGCCGGATTAAGTGGTGTGGTCCGGTGTGGGAGCCGGGTTAAGTGGTGTGGTCCGGTGTGGGAGCCGAGCCCCCATTTTGCATGCACGGCTTGTTTTGTGTCGGTGCTGCATTGTACGTTGTAGTGGCATGTTCCCCCCCCCCCTCTATACTGTACCGATTTTATCGCCGGCGACTGACTGGCCCCGGATTCCCGACCCCCATGATGTGGGATACCCCACACTTCATACCTTTTGCACAGGGCTTCCCTTTTTCCCATGCATTGCAGGTCATCTGTGAAACATGCCATTCTGTGCTGGACTCTTTTTGTCACTGATTCCCCCACCCCCCCATAGGCTTAAAAAGGGGGCCTGCGCCGTTAATGGCCACATTGTACTCCACACTATGCCCTGTGCCCGCCTGAAGAGACGCGGCGCCGGTGTCGTCGTGGTCGGCTGCCTCTCCACCATAGGCCTGGCAGCACCATCTTAGCTAGCCGTCGGGCTACCACCATCTCTGGGACCTCGACCGCCTCCGCTATGATCGTGGTCGATCCCAATTGAACGCTAATGACTTCTTTTCCTCTAGGTACTGGCACAACCGCTCTCATCCGTTGGGCCGTCATCATGACGACTGCTTTGCCTTTTTTTGCTTGGTCTCTGCGTGCTGAAAACCCCAATGTAGGGGTACCAAACATGTTGATGAGGGCTCTATACAATTGTTGCATCTGATCTGCAATGCCCTCAAGCGCTCCTTGTCCTTGTCGTCCTTGGATATGGTGATTTGCTACTTTCTTGAGCCTACCGATCACTCCGTGAGCCCAAGGTGCTCGTTGTGCTCTTCCCCCGTTTGATTGTCCTGCGGTGTTCCCTCCACGGCTAGCCGCTTCCGGGGGCTTTCCTCTTGTGCCCTTTTGTGCTTGAGGTCTTCCAGCCTTTTTGTCATGTCCCCCAGCTCTTGATCAAACTTGTCCAGCCGCTGCTCATCGCCCGCAACCCCTGGGATCGGTGATTGGATGTCATCTCTCTCCTCTGGCCAGCGCATCAGGGCTCTTGCAGGCGCTCGCTCAAAGGTGCGAAGCGCCGGGCCCAACCCTTTTCATGAGGAATGCTATGGTAGTGACGGCCTCTCGAGCCTGCCCTTGAGCACGTGGGCCACCGCTCCCTGCAGCGCCTTGCCCTCCCACCATGTGCGGACATAATCGTGGCGTTGTTGAAGCATTTTGCGCTTAATGAATGCCACTACATCCGTAGTGGGTATCAACCGTACTTTGTGTGGGATGCCGGGTTCCTAGGCCGCTCTCACCGCTTGCGCCACTTCCATTTCCTCTTGTTCGGACAGATTTTGCAGCTTGTCGAGGAGGTTTTGTTGGGTGGCTGCGGCATGCGTGCTCGGGGGGCTTCGTTTTCTGCCTCATTGCGCGACTGCACTTCAATGAGCCTGTCAAGGACTATCTCAGTCACCAACTCCTTGTAGATCTTGCGCCATGTGTGGGCCCATTCCCCCGTCTGTAACTCCTTTTTTTCCCACATGTGGTACAGGGTGTGCTCTTTACATTGCACCACCTTGATCATGGCCTCCAAAGTTGTCCCCAATCTGGGTATTTCTTTGATCGGCCCCTCTTTTTTTGTCACTTGCTTGACTACGGCTTTTTCTTGTTCCTCGGTGAGTGTGGCCCTTAAGTCGTTGAAGGTGCCCATATAGATATATGGGTTGAGGTCTTCCAAGTGCTCAATCATGGCCTCTAGTACTCGGTTGAAAAGGAGCAACATCGTCAGGAGCTTGCACCAATCGGTGCCCGGCTGTAGGCATTCCCCCCATGGCTCAGTGTACGCCTTGTCTCCCCCATTTGGCGCCACTCACGCTGACCCATCTCCGGGTGGAAGGCGGTAATGCTGCACACTGATGGCACAACGTCGTGCATGCTCGTGATCCTTGTGGTCATGGTGATCTGTGTAGAGGCGGGCACCACTAGGCTACCCCGTACCCTACTACCGGGCACTCGTCTATATCTAGACCCCTACTCTGGGTATTTGTCCCACAGCGGACCTAGGGCCGTCTTTGTCTGACCCCAAATCTGGGTACTTGTCCCCCAGTGGACCTAGGATCGTCCCGGTCCGATCCCAGCTCTGGGTACTTATCCCCTAGTGGACCTAGGGCAGACACCGTCTGACCCCAACCCTGGGCACATGTCTCCCTATGAACCCAGGGCAGTTTCTCCCTGACCTCTACACTCGGTACTTGTGCCCTAGTGGACCTAGGGCTGTCTCAGCCTGACCCCAACTATGGGTACTTTTCCCCCCGTGGACCTAGGGCAGTCTCAGCCTGACCCCAACTCTGGGTACTTGTGCCCTAGTGGACCTAGGGCAGTCTCAGCCTGACCCCGACTCTGGGTACTTGTCCCCCAGCGGACCTAGGGCAGTCTCAGCCTGACACCAACTCTGGGTACTTGTCCCCCGGCGGACCTAGGGCAGTCTCAGCCTGACTCCAATTCTGGGTACTTGTCCCCCAGCGGACCTAGGGCAGTCTCAGCCTGACCCCAGCTCTGGGTACTTGTGCCCTAGTGGACCTAGGGCAGTCTCAGCCTGACCCCAACTCTGGGTACTTGTCCGCCCGTGGACCTAGGGCAGTCTCAGCCTGACCCCAACTCTGGGTACTTGTCCGCCCGTGGACCTAGGGCAGTCTCAGCCTGACCCCAACTCTGGGTACTTGTGCCCTAGTGGACCTAGGGCATTCTCAGTCTGACCCCAACTCTGGGTACTTGTCCCCCAGCGGACCTAGGGCAGTCTCAGCCTGACCCCAACTCTGGATACTTGTCCCCTAGTGGACCTAGGGCAGTCTCGGCCTGACCCCAGCTCTGGGTACTTTTCCCCCCGTGGACCTAGGGCAGTCTCAGCCTTACCACAACTCTGGGTACTTGTCCCCTAGTGGACCTAGGGCAGGCTCAGCCTGACCCCAACTCAGGGTACGTGTCCCCCAGTGGACCTACAACTTGGCCCCTACCTCTGGTACCCTGCCCTTTGCTAACCTATGCCACTCCCCGATCCAGACCAACGGCCTTACTTTTTTGTGATCCCGGATCGGAGGCCCTCCACCACCACCCTTTGTTGCCTGTGAATTTGTCACATTTGCCCTCAACATATAACATTGTGCACGCACTTAGGCTATGTCAGACTGGCCACACTTCCTTATGTTGTGCATCATCACCGTGATAGGGACATGTTTGCTCTGTAAACCCTTCCAACACGTTGAGGTTATTCATCATTGTTTCTTGCTGGCTTTGCTGGCACTACATCCTGCATTGCGGCGACCCCTTAGGGGGCTTGAAGATTGGCCATCACTGCAGTATAGTTTCTGCGGGCCTTGCGGTCCTTTACCCACTGGTGAGCCACCGCCAAGACCCTGTTGGACCTAGCTAACAAGGTCGGCTGCGCCTGCCTACTCCTTGTGTTGCTGACCTGTTGTGTGTCCGGCAATGTTATATAGTACACCGCACTGATAAGGGGCATTGTGGCCAACACTCCCTTATCATGCGCCCCGGTGTCCAGTCCCCCGTATCCTCCCACCCCCCACTCATCCTGCCCCACTGCAGGTGGTTGTTATGAATGAGCCCCCAATACTCAATAGCAATAATGTGCCCCCCATAAGGCCCGTCGGGGCCACCAATGTGCACCTACCCTTCTAACAGCACCGCCCTGCGGTCCGGGATTCCCCATGCTTGCCGGGTCCTACTCCTGTCAGCTCTTGCCACAACGGGCTTAATATACGCCAGATGGTGCCCTCATCGGCATATTGGTCGGACCATATCCCTGGCCCACTGAAACCAACACAAACTGCCCAACACCTCCACCTTAGGGCATGGACCAGCACTGTGGCACTTATCCCCAACACTCAGCGCCCCATGGGGTCCACGTTGGTGGCTATCACTGAGGCCTCATCACCCGGCTCCTACTACGATGTCCAGCAAGTCCACCATGTTGGTCACCATGCTTCTCAACGCCGCCGATCCGCACAGATCCTTCATGATGAATGCTTCCGAACAACCCGCACCATACGTTGTTGTGACCGCCATCAAGATGTTGAGCAATGCCACTCCGGGATTTGCCCACGCTAGTTGTGGCGCCCGGGCTGCGTCACAAGATGCGTCGTGGGCACGTGCATGGGGGCTAGCTGCACTGTCGGCTGCTGTCGTCTGGGCATGTTGCGTTACAGGCACCTAGTGAGCCGGATTGCAACACCAAGCAACGTTCCTTTACCCCCCTGAGTGTCATACACCCTGTTGCTCCCTCACCTGACACTCCTGCCTCAATTCTGCTTGCGGTTTTTTATGATGTGTGGGGTACGTATGGGGTGCGAGGGCAAGAGCAAGGGAGGGCAGCGAAACACAGACAAACATACAGCCAACCGCCCATAGAGCGAAGACTGCAGGCAAAGCCATATGCAACCTGTGCATGACCCAACAGCGCATGGCGGGTAGACTGTTAGACACACACACACACACACACACCCACCCACACACACACACACACACACACACGCACACGCACGCACGCACGCACACACACACACACACACACACACACACACACACACACACCGCGGGCCCCCGTCCCCCTGTCATGGCTCGATGTTAGGGCCCCGTACCCCTCACTCGCGCAGCCACGTGGGGTTTGGGTGACCTGAGGAGCGTCGAGACGGCCCCCGGATGTGAGTTGTGGAGTTGTGCGCTTCTGTTCGGAACATTTGGATTTTTCACGACAGCCCCTGTCTTGTGCCCTGGTTCTTCAGCAAAACTGTGACAGACTAGTGAACCACTGCATCACTGTGTGACAGCAGCAACTGCGACCGAATTCTCGTTCCAGATTTTCTCGGCAACCCACTCCCGTGTCATTCTCCCGAATACGCACTATTTGCAACACAAATATGCACTAAACTCTGCACTTATGCAACGCAAAGGACTGAAGATAGGTCCCGCCCGGTTTCGTGACGCCTGCTTCACCGCGCTCCAACGGGCGGACCCCAGTGGCGGTGGGTGTGTGGCATGGGCGGCAGCAGTGCACGGGCGACCGGCGGCGTGCGGTGGTCGGGTGGCATGCGGGCTCCCCCGTGGGAGTGGGGGTTGGAAGGCCGCGATTGTTGTGCCCCGTTCGAGCCGCCCATCGGTGCCCCCCTGTTCCCTTGTCCCTGTTCCCGCCGCCCACCGCCCGCCGACCCCCGGGTCGGCTCCTCCTCCATCCCCTCGCCTTCTCAGAGGCCATTGCGCCGCATGCCCGCGAAGCCCCGGCGTCGCCCGCCGCCCCCCCCGCCGCCCCGGTGCGCCCTCCCGGCGTGCGGGCTGCTGGCCGTCCTCCTGGCGGCCGCGGCCTTCATGTACGCGACGGGGGACTGGGGCCCGCCCGGGGGCGCCCCCCCGGGCCCTCCGCCGGAGGCGGAGGCCACGGCGGAGGTGCGGGAGTTCCGGCGGCGGATGGGGGACCTGCTCCGGCCGTCGGAGCGGACGGACACGGAGGACCTGCACGCGTCGCCGGACAACCAGGGCCCCGGGTACTACCGCTGCGTCCGCGTGCGCCCCGGCGGCGAAGGCCCCGCGCGGGCGGACCGCCTGTTCGAGGCGGCGGTGGGGGACTGGCCGCGGGAGGGCCCGGACGCGGCCGTGCAGCTCCGGTCCATCTCCAAGGCATGCCCCCTGCCCCCCCCCCCCCCTGCCCCCCTGCCCGGGCCTATCGTGACCTCCCCCTACGCACTCTTCCTGCCCCCGGGACTGTCCCGGTTTGACTGCTCTGTGCCGCGCCCACGTGGGTCAGTGGGGGAGGGGGGGGGGCGGATGGGCCCCGCCGCCTGCGGAGGGAGAGGGCTCGCACCGCCAAAGCCCCTCCAAACGCACCGAAGGGACCGTCAAAGGGATGCGCAGGGCAGGGGCACGGCCCACAGACCGCGACCGTCCAAGCGCTTGTGGAGGGCGTTGACCCCCGTCCCCCACAAGGGCCCCCCCTCCGTCGTCAGAGGGAAGCGACATGGCCCCATCTTTGCCCCGGGACGCCCCTCCCGGACGCAAGGGCCATGGGCCCGGGGGGGGGGGGGGGGGTCCGGGACCGCGGGTTGGATGGGTCGATTGGGGGGTGTTGGGCATTCCGCAGGCAATGGGACACAGGGGGGCGTGCCCTCGGCGGTGCCTTGGCATTGACGGGGCCCTTCGTGTGTCACGGCGAAGCGATGGCAATCGCACGGGAGAGCGTTGTGGTCTGGGCTGTGCTGCTTCACGGCCTTGCACCACGTGACCCCCCCCTCCAACACACACACACACGCCCCTGCACAGCCCCCCCCCCTCCCCCATGTAACACCCCCCCCCCAATGTACCCCCCCCTCCCACACTGCACAGCCCCCCCCCCCTCCCCCATGTAACACCCCCCCCTAATGTATTACCCCCCCCTCCCACACTGCACAGCCCCCCCTCCCTCCCCCATGTAACACCCCCCCCCCAATGTACCCCCCCCTCCCACACTGCACAGCCCCCCCCCCTCCCCCATGTAACACCCCCCCCCCAATGTACCCCCCCCTCCCACACTGCACAGCCCCCCCCCTCCCCCATGTAACCCCCCCCCCAATGTACCCCCCCCTCCCACACTGCACAGCCCCCCCCCCCCCCTCCCCCATGTAACACCCCCCCCCCCAATGTACCCCCACCTCCCACACTGCACAGCCCCCCCCCCCCCCCCACGGCCGGTGTACACGGGGGACGCCGGTGTACGTCCCGGGGGGCGACTGTGCAAAGGATGGGGCGGTGGGGGGGGGGGGGGCGTCGGAGGCGCCGTAGGAGGGGGTCGGGCCATTGCTGAGGGGCCCCGTGGGAGTCGTTTGGGGCCAGCCCTCGGCCGACCCCCCGCCCCCCCTCAAGAGAAACGGTCCTCCGGAAGCGAAGGCGCCGGAAGTGGACGGCCGATGGGCGGTACCCCCCGCCCCCTGCCCTAACACGGGCCTGTGCAAACACGGCGACCCCCCGTCTCTGTACTTTGGGGTCTGTTTGGGAAGCATCGGTTTTGCGGTTCCCGTCCGATAGCGAAGGGGGGCGTTGTGCGGGCCGCGGGAGGGGGTCATGTGGGTTTGCAAAGGGCGGGTACGGCTGTGATGCCATGTGCTCTTGTGTGCTGGGGGGTGTGTGCTGGGCTGTTGGGCACCCTTTTTGTGGTCAGGAAGGGGGGGGGGGTGGCTTATGTCTGCACCGTGTGTTCTGTGGGACGTGCCGCACGGTAACACGGCCTTGTCCAAACGCGGCCACCCCCGTGTTTCCCCCATTTTGTCCCCTGAAACAGAACCTGTGGCCCACGTTAGGATGGGGGGGTACACAGACTTGGGTCCAGCCTCCCCCCCCCCCCCCCCCGTTCGACGGGCCGTTCGACGGGCCAGTCAGCAATGGCCTGACGGGGGCATCCCCAGCGACGACGCAGCGGCCGGACAACGGTGCGGTAGATGGCCCGGGTCCCCCCCACCCCCTGGCGGTGCCAGGGGGTGGGGGGGGGGGGGGGGGTCGGTGGGGATCCCGAAGGTGGTGGAAAGAAAACCCCTCCTATGGGTACATCTTGGAAACCCAAAAAGCTGATATGGATATTTTGGATTGTTTGTTGTTGTTGTTGTTGTTGTTGGTGGTGGTGGTGGTGGTGGTGGTGTTGTTGTTGTTGTTGTTGTTGTCGTTGTTGTTGTTGTTGTTGGTGGTGGTGGTGGTGGTGGTGGTGTTGTTGTTGTTGTTGTTGTCGTTGTTGTTGTTGTTGTTGTTGTCGTTGTTGTTGTTGTTGTTATTGTTGGTGGTGGTGGTGGTGGTGGTGGTGGTGGTGGTGGTGGTGTTGGTGTTGTTGTTGTTGTTGTTGTTGTCTCGACTTATCCTGTCCTGCCTTTGAAATTGTTGTGTTTGGTACTGTGCGCAGCACATAGCCTCTGTTCCTACTCGTTGTTGCTGCGCGGGCTCATCATCGTCTGGGGACTCATACTCCGCTTCTTCCTCAACGATTCCTTGAACCTCCGGAGCTTCCAGATGCTCCAACTATCAAACACACACCACGAAATAGGCACAAAATGCAACACACAGAAATGACTTCAGATGTGTCCTTGTGTATGGATAGTCCAGAGGCGAAACTTGGTGTGTGGCATTACCCGATGGTTGTTGTGAGTTGACGAATGCGTGATCAACAGTTGAACCAACGGGTCAAGTTATAGTCCGATCGTCAAATCGCTGAAATTGCCCCAAATTCCGTTGGAGGATGTTAGAAATATTGATATTGAACGGTAAAAAAAATTCAAACCGAGCCCTGAAGCCTTCGATTTGGCTTGTTTCTCCTTTTCCATCTGCGGCACCTTCACCGCCGAACGGGCCCGGCACCCCACCTCCGCCGCGGTGCCGCGGCCCACTCCAAGCGCTGGACCGGCCCCAGCCAAACACCCCCACGCAGCACCCCCTCCACCCCCCCTGCCCCCTCCCTCGGCCGCCTCTCGCAGGTCTTCGTGGCGGTGGCGGTGCTGGCGCTGATCGAGGCCCGGCAGTTCCCCCGGCTCTCGCTCGACGCCCCCCTCGCGGCGCTGCTGCCGGCGTGCGCGGACCCCCGCAACGCCCTCGGGGGGGCCACGCTGCGGCGGCTCCTCTCCATGAGCTCCGCCGCCCTCGACAACCGCCTCAACGCCGTCCGGGCCCGGCAGCTGCACCGCCGCGGCGCCCCCACGGACCACGTGGGGTGGCCCCCGCTGTGCGACGAGCTCGGGCTCGCGGCCCTCGACTGCGCGGAGCAGTTCGTGTGCCCCTCGTACGACCCGGACGACGCCCCGAGCCGCGCCGCGCACCCCCGGACCCGGGGACACGTGGTCCCGCTGCGGGGCCTCGACGCGGGGCCGCTGGCCGACCTCACGTGCGAGGACGCGCACGCGGCGTGCGGGGAGCACGCGGCGCGGGGGATGTGCCGCCGCAACCCCCGCTACATGCGCTGGTTCTGCCCGCGGGCCTGCCGCGCCGGGGGCGGCTGCGGCTGCGGCGCCGACGGGGCGGGCGACGCCGCGGGGGGCGCGTGCGCGCGGTCGCGCGACCGGCCGCGGTACTACGCGTACGAGCTCGACGAGCCCGCGCCGCGCCTGACCCACAACACGCAGCACTCGTGCGTGTACGACAACTACGGGTACACGCTCGTGGAGGCGGCGGTGCAGAAGGTGACGGGGCGCCCGATGCTGCACTGGGTCGACCGCTTCGTGTACGGCCCCATGGGGATGGCGGAGGCGCGCGCGTGCGCTGCGCCCCCGGGCCGGGCCCCCGCGGCCCGGCGCGGGCGCTGCTACGACGTCCCCGGCACGATCAACGCCACGCTGCGGGGGGCGGGGTGGCCCGAGTGGCGCGGGGGGCCGGCGTCCGGGGCGTGGATCTCCAACGCGCTCCACGCCTCCGCGGAGGAGCTGGCGGGGCTCGTGGAGATGCTGCTGGGCAACGGCACGTTCCGGGGCCGCCTCATCCTGTCGCCGCAAAGCGTGGACGCGATCTTCACGGCGGAGTACACCCCGACGTCGCCCCTGGGCACGTGCATGACCAACCACGAGTTTGGGCTGGGGGTGGGCTATTGCAGGTGTCGGGGACGGGGATGGGGTGCCCTGGTGGGAGGGCGGCAGGGCTTGCCGTGGGGGTGTATCGGGCTGGTGTGATGGGTGGTCGCTGGTGGCGGTGGGGGCTGCCGCAGCACATTGACCGATTCCACGCCGACTCCACACCGCCCGCCCTCGCACCGTCCACCCACGGACCCGAAAGCGTGTGTTTGCGGTGTGTTGTGTCGTGGCGTCGCGTGGCGTGCCGTGGCGTGGCGTGGCGTGCCCAGGCTATTGCTGAGTGGGCAACATAGGGGGGGGTGGGTTAGCCCCAAATTCCAGCATTTTGGGCCACCAGGCACCCCCCTCCAGGGGGGGGGTGCTGGCGCTTTTTGTTGTCTTGGGTTTGTGAAGGGTTCTGAGATCTGTTGGTTTGGTCATGCAAGTCTACACCCGTTTGGCTTTTCCTTGTGTTTGACTATGCTCAAGGCTTGTTTCCCACCGTGCCCTCTCCTGCTGAGGTGGAGCTCTCGCAGTGATACACTTCAGGAGCATTGCCAACAAGTCATTCTGGGGTACAGGGGACGGCACAACGCACAACACGTACCCGAACGGCGTGGCGTCCTGCCTCCGAACTACAGCCAATGGGGGCTTCTCAATCATATGCTTGTGTGTGACGGTGGGCGGAGGGCACAAACTACACCCCCAAGGGGTTGGGTGGGTGGCTGAGCCCTGGCCGAGGCCTAAATTACCCCCCCCCCCCTCGAGGGGGGGGGTCCACTAAGCAATAGCCTGTTCGTGCCGTGTTGTGTCCTGTGGTGTCGTGTGGCGTCGTGTCGTGTTGCGTCGTGTCGTGTTGCGCTGCGCTGCGTTGCGTTGCGCTGCGCTGCGTTGCGTTGCATTGTGTTGTGTTATGTTGTGTTGTGTTGCGTTGTGTTGTGTTGTGTTGTGTTGTGTTGTGTTGTGTTGTGTTGTGTTGTGTTGTTTTGTGTTGTGTTGTGTTGTGTTCTGTTGTGTTGTGTTGTGTTGTGTTGTGCCGAAGGCGCTGTTACCAAAAGGCAAAAGGCCGGGATGTCTACCCACGGGTAAAGGTAAACGGGCTGGGCTGTGTGTGTTGTGTGCGCGCCGTGCGTGAGTGTGTAGGCCTCGGCAGGGGGAGGGGGAGTCGGGGAGACCTGGTGAGTTCGCCTCTGGCGACCGCGCTTATTCCAGGAGCTCCCGCTGCACCCCTTCCCATTCTGCTTGCTGGTGCAGGCGCAGCTCCTGCAACGCCCACGCTATCGTGCTGCCCGGGCCCAGGCGGGCCTTCAGCAGTGTGGCACGCGCCTTGGCGTGGGCGTACCAGATCCGTATGGACTCCTCCACGACGTGGCGGAGGAACTCCGTGCCCAGCGAGTGGGGCCCCGTACACTCCAGGTGGGCCAGCTGCATGGAGGGGGTCCGCAGGGCTGCCGCCCACTGCTCCAGCTCAGCCGGTTCCCACAGCTGGGGGCAGCTGTCTGGGGGCAGTGGGCAGTGGAACTCCTGCAATGCACTGCCTCACTGCCCTTGGGCAGTAGGCAGTGCAACTCCTGCAATGCACTGCCTCACTGCCTGGGGGCAGTGGGCAGTGCAACTCCTGCAATGCACTGCCTCACTGCCCTCGGGGCAGTGGGCAGTGCAGCTCCTGCAATGCTCTGCCTCACTGCCTGGGGGCAGTGTGCAGCCCAACTCCTGCAATGCACTGCCTCACTGCCCTGGGGCAGTGGGCAATGGAACTCCTGCAATACACTGCCACACTGCCTGGGGGCAGTGGGCAGTGCAGCTCCTGCAATGCACTGACTGCCTCACTGCCTGGGGGCAGTGGGCAGTGCAACTCCTGCAATGCACTGCCTCACTGCCCTCGGGCAGTAGGCAGTGCAACTCCTGCAATGCACTGCCTCACTGCCTGGGGGCAGTGGGCAGTGGAACTCCTGCAATGCTCTGCCCCACTGCCCTGGGGCAGTGGGCAGCGCAACTCCTGCAATGCACTGCCTCACTGCCTGGGGGCAGTGGACACTGTAACTCCCGCAGTACACCGCCTCACTGCCCGGGAGCAGTGAGCAGTGCAACTCCTGCGATGCATTGCCTCACTGCCTGGGGGCAGTGGGCAGTGGAACTCCTGCAATACACTGCCTCACTGCCTGGGGGCAGTGGGCAGTGCAACTCCTGCAATGCACTGCCTCACTGCCTGGGGGCAGTGGGCAGTGGAATTCCTGCAATGCACTGCCTCACTGGCTGGGGGCAGGGGGCAGCGCAACTCCTGCAATGCCCTATCTCACTGCCTGGGGGCAGTGGGCAGTGGAACTCCTGCAACGCCCTGCCCCACTGCCTGGGGGCAGTGGGCAGCGCAACTCCTGCCATACACTGCCGCACTGCCTGGGGGCAGTGGGCAGTGCAACTTCTGCAATGCACTGCCTCACTGCCCTCGGGCAGTAGGCAGTGCAACTCCTGCAATGCACTGTAACCGCAATGGACACTGTAACTCCCGCAGTACACCGCCTCACTGCCCGGGAACAGTGAGCAGTGCAACTCCTGCGACGCACTGCCTTACTGCCTGGGGGCAGTGGGCAGTGGAACTCCTGCAATGCACTGCCTCACTGGCTGGGGGCAGTGGAAACTGTAACTCCCGCAGTACACCGCCTCACTGCCCGGGAGCAGTGGGCCGTGCAACTCCTGCGACGCACTGCCTCACTGCCTGGGGGCAGTGGGCAGTGCAACTCCTGCAATACACTGCCTCACTGCCTGGGGGCAGTGGGCAGTGCAACTCCTGCAATGCACTGCCTCACTGCCCTCGGGCAGTAGGCAGTGCAACTCCTGCAATGCACTGCCTCACTGCCCGGGAGCAGTGGGCAGTGGAATTCCTGCAATGCTTTGCCCCAGTGCCTGGGGGCTAGGGGCAGCGCAACTCCTGCAATGCCCTATCTGACTGCCTGGGGGCAGTGGGCAGTGGAACTCCTGCAATGCTCTGCCCCATTGCCTGGGGGCAGTGGGCAGCGCAACTCCTGCCATACACTGCCGCACTGCCTGGGGGCAGTTGGCATTGCAACTTCTGCAATGCACTGCCGCACTGCCCTCGGGCAGTAGGCAGTGCAACTCCTGCAGTGCACCGCCCCGCTGCCTGGGGGCAGCGGGCAATGCAACACCTGCAATGCACTGCCTCACTGCCTGGGGGCAGTGGGCAGTTGAACCCCTGCAATGCACTGCCTCACTGCCTGGGAGCAGTGGGCAGTGCAACTCCTGCAATGCACTGCCTCACTGCCTGGGGGCAGTGGGCAGTGCCACTCCTGCAATCCACTGCCGCACTGCCTGGGGGCAGTGGGCAGTGCAGCTCCTGCAATGCACTGACTGCCTCACTGCCTGGGGGCAGTGGGCAGTGCAACTCCTGCAATGCACTGCCTCACTGCCCTCGGGCAGTAGGCAGTGCAACTCCTGCAATGCACTGCCTCACTGCCTGGGGGCAGTGGGCAGTGGAACTCCTGCAATGCTCTGCCCCACGGCCTGGGGGCAGTGGGCAGTGGTACTCCCGCAATACACCGCCTCACTGCCCGGGAGGAGTGGGCAGTGCAACTCCTGCAATGCACTGCCTCACTGCCTGGGGGCAGTGGACAGTGCAACTCCTGCAATGCACTGCCTCACTGCCTGGGAACAGTGGGCAGTGCAACTCCTGCAATACACTGCCTCACTGCCTGGGAACAGTGGGCAGTGCAACTCCTGCAATACACTGCCTCACTGCCTGGGGGCGGTGGGCAGTGCAACTCCTGCAATGCACTGCCTCACTGCCTGGGGGCAGTGGGCAGTGGAATTCCTGCAATGCTGTGCCCCAGTGCCTGGGGGCAGGGGGCAGCGCAACTCCTGCAATGCCCTATCTGACTCCCCGGGGGCAGTGGGCAGTGGAACTCCTGCAATGCTCTGCCCCATTGCCTGGGAGCAGTGGGCAGCGCAACTCCTGCCATACACTGCCGCACTGCCTGGGGGCAGTGGGCATTGCAACTTCTGCAATGCACTGCCGCACTGCCCTCGGGCAGTAGGCAGTGCAACTCCTGCAGTGCACCGCCCCGCTGCCTGGGGGCAGCGGGCAATGCAACACCTGCAATGCACTGCCTCACTGCCTGGGGGCAGTGGGCAGTTGAACCCCTGCAATGCACTGCCTCACTGCCTGGGAGCAGTGGGCAGTGCAACTCCTGCAATGCACTGCCTCACTGCCTGGGGGCAGTGGGCAGTGCTACTCCTGCAATCCACTGCCGCACTGCCTGGGGGCAGTGGGCAGTGCAGCTCCTGCAATGCACTGACTGCCTCACTGCCTGGGGGCAGTGGGCAGTGCAACTCCTGCAATGCACTGCCTCACTGCCCTCGGGCAGTAGGCAGTGCAACTCCTGCAATGCACTGCCTCACTGCCTGGGGGCAGTGGGCAGTGGAACTCCTGCAATGCTCTACCCCACGGCCTGGGGGCAGTGGGCAGTGGTACTCCCGCAATACACCGCCTCACTGCCCGGGAGGAGTGGGCAGTGCAACTCCTGCAATGCACTGCCTCACTGCCTGGGGGCAGTGGACAGTGCAACTCCTGCAATGCACTGCCTCACTGCCTGGGAACAGTGGGCAGTGCAACTCCTGCAATACACTGCCTCACTGCCTGGGGGCGGTGGGCAGTGCAACTCCTGCAATGCACTGCCTCACTGCCTGGGGGCAGTGGGCAGTGGAATTCCTGCAATGCTGTGCCCCAGTGCCTGGGGGCAGGGGGCAGCGCAACTCCTGCAATGCCCTATGTGACTCCCCGGGGGCAGTGGGCAGTGGAACTCCTGCAATGCTCTGCCCCATTGCCTGGGAGCAGTGGGCAGCGCAACTCCTGCCATACACTGCCGCACTGCCTGCGGGCAGTGGGCATTGCAACTTCTGCAATGCACTGCCGCACTGCCCTCGGGCAGTAGGCAGTGCAAGTCTTGCAGTGCACCGCCCCGCTGCCTGGGGGCAGCGGGCAGTGCAACACCTGCAATGCACTGCCTCACTGCCTGGGGGCAGTGGGCAGTTGAACCCCTGCAATGCACTGCCTCACTGCCTGGGAGCAGTGGGCAGTGCAACTCCTGCAATGCACTGCCTCACTGCCTGGGGGCAGTGGGCAGTGCCACTCCTGCAATCCACTGCGGCACTGCCTGGGGGCAGTGGGCAGTGCAGCTCCTGCAATGCACTGCCTCACTGCCCTCGGGCAGCAGGCAGTGCAACTCCTGCAATGCACTGCCTCACTGCCTGGGGGCAGTGGGCAGTGGAACTCCTGCAATGCTCTGCCCCACTGCCTGGGGGCAGTGGGCAGCGCAACTCCTGCAATGCGCTGCCTCACTGCCTGGGGGCAGTGGGCAGTGGAACTCCCGCAATACACCGCCTCACTGCCTGGGAGGAGTGGGCAGTGGAACTCCTGCGCCGCACTGCCTCACTGCCCTGGGGCAGTGGGCAGTTGAACTCCTGTAATGCACTGCCTCACTACCTGGGGGCAGTGGGCAGTCTGACTCCTGCAATGCACTGCCTGACTGCCCTGGGGCAGTGAGCAGTGCAACTCCTGCAATGCACTGCCTCACTGCCTGGGGGCAGCGGACAGTGCAACTCCTGCACTACACTGCCTCACTGCCCTGGGGCAGTGGGCAGTGCAACTGCTGCAATGCACTGCCTCACTGCCTGGGGGCAGTGGGCTGTGGAACTCTTGCAATGCACTGCCTCACTGCCTGGGAGCAGTGGGCAGCGGTCAGTGGTCGGAGTGTTCTGCAGGGCCTGTGGGGATGAAGAACCGGGTACACCAGCCTGGGGGACGGGGAGTCCTGCCCAGGGGGTGGTCGGAGTGTCCCGTAGGGCCTGCGGGGAGGTAGAATCGGGCACACCGGCCTGGGGGGATGGGGAGTCCTGCCCAGGGGGTGGTCGGAGCGTCCTGCAGGGCCTGTGGGGATGTAGATTCGGGCACACCAGCCTGGGGGGACGGGGAGTCCTGCCCAGGGGGTGGTCAGAGTGCATCGCTGGGCCTGTGGGGAGGTAGATTCGGGCACACCGGCCTGGGGGGACGGGGACTTCTGCCCAGGGGGTGGTCGCAGCGTCCTGCAGGGCCTGTGGGTACGCAGAACCAGGCACACCGGCCTGGGGGGATGGGGAGTCCAGCCCAGGGGGTGGTCAGAGTTTCCTGCAGAGACTGCGGCGATGGACAACCGGGCGCACCGGCCTGGGGGGATGGGGAGTCCTGCCCAGGGGGTGGTCGGAGTGTCCTGCAGGGCCTGTGGGGAGGTAGATTCGGGCACACCAGCCTGGGGGGATGGGGAGTCCTGCCCAAGGGTTGGTCGGAGTGTCCTGCTGGGCCTGTGGGGAGGTAGATTCGGGCACACCGCCCCGGGGGGACGGGGAGTCCTGCCGGGGGGGTGGTCGGAGTGTCTTGCAGGGCTCGTGGGGACGTAGAACGAGGCACACCGGCCTGGGGGGATAGGGAGTCCAGCCCAGGTGGTGGTCGGAGTTTCCTGCAGGGCTTGCGGGGATGGACAACTGGGCCCACCGGCCTGGGGGGATGGGGAGTCCTGCCCAAGGGGTGGTCGGAGCGTCCTGCAGGGCCTGTGGGGACGTAGAACCGGGCACACCGGCCTGGGGGGATGGGGAGTCCCGCCCAGGGGGTGGTCGGAGTTTCCTGCAGGGCCTGCGGGGATGGACAACCGGGCCCACCGGCCTGGGGGGACGGGGAGTCCTGCCCAGGGGGTGGTCGGAGCGTCCTGCAGGGCCTGTGGGGGCGTAGAACCGGGCACACTGGCCTGGGGGGACGGGGAGTCCAGCCCAGCGGGTGGCCGGAGTTTACCGCAGGGCCTGCGGGGATGGACAACCGGGCCCACCGGCCTGGGGGGATGGGGAGTCCAGCCCAGGGGGTGGTGGGAGTTTCCCGCAGGGCCTGCGGAGATGGACAACCGGGCCCAGGGGGCGGTCGGAGCGTCCTGCAGGGCCTGTGGGGACGTAGAACCGGGTACACCGGCCTGGGGGGATGGGGAGTCCTGCCCAGGGGGTGGTCGGAGTTTCCTGCAGGGCCTGCGGGGATGGACAACCGGGCCCACCGGCCTGGGGGGATGGGGAGTCCTGCCCAGGGGGTGGTCGGAGTGTCCTGCAGGGACTGTGGGGACGTAGAACCGGGCACACCGGCCTGGGGGGATGGGGAGTCCAGCCCAGGGGGTGGTCGGAGTTTCCTGCAGGTCCTGCGGGGATGGACAACCGGGCCCACCGGCCTGGGGGGATGGGGAGTCCTGCCCAGGGGGTGGTCGGAGTGTCCTGCAGGGCCTGTGGGGACGTAGAACCGGGCACACCGGCCTGGGGGGATGGGGAGTCCAGCCCAGGGGGTGGTCGGAGTTTCCTGCAGGTCCTGCGGGGATGGACAACCGGGCCCACCGGCCTGGGGGGACGGGGAGTCCTGCCCAGGGGGTGGTCGGAGCGTCCTGCAGGGCCTTTGGGGGCGTAGAACCGGGCACACTGGCCTGGGGGGATGGGGAGTCTAGTCCAGCGGGTGGCCGGAGTTTCCTGCAGGGCCTGTGGGGACGTAGAACCGGGCACACCGGCCTGGGGGGATGGGGAGTCCAGCCCAGGGGGTGGTGGGAGTTTCCTGCAGGGACTGCGGGGATGCACAACCGGGCGCACCGGCCTGGGGGGATGGGGAGTCCTGCCCAGGGGGTGGTTGGAGTGTTCTGCATGGCCTGTGGGGACGTAGAACCGGGCACACCGGCCTGGGGGGATGGGGAGTCCAGCCCAGGGGGTGGTCGGAGTGCATCGCTGGGCCTGTGGGGAGGTAGATTCGGGCACACCGGCCTTGGGGGACGGGGAGTTGTGCCCAGGGGGTGGTCGGAGCGTCCTGCAGGGCCTGTGGGGACGTAGAACCGGGCACACCGGCCTCGGGGGATGGGGAGTCCAGCCCAGGGGGTGGTCGGAGTTTCCTGCAGGGCCTGCGGGGATGGACAACCGGGCCCACCGGCCTGGGGGGATGGGGAGTCCTGCCCAGGGGGTGGTCGGAGTGTCCTGCAGGGCCTGTGGGGACGTAGAACCGGGCACACCGGCCTGGGGGGATGGGGAGTCCAGCCCAGGGGGTGGTCGGAGTTTCCTGCAGGTCCTGCGGGGATGGACAACCGGGCCCACCGGCCTGGGGGGACGGGGAGTCCTGCCCAAGGGGTGGTTGGAGCGTCCTGCAGGGCCTGTGGGGACGTAGAACCGGGCACACCGGCCTGGGGGGATGGGGAGTCCCGCCCAGGGGGTGGTCGGAGTTTCCTGCAGGGCCTGCGGGGATGGACAACCGGGCCCAACGGCCTGGGGGGACGGGGAGTCCTGCCCAGGGGGTGGTCGGAGCGTCCTGCAGGGCCTTTGGGGGCGTAGAACCGGGCACACTGGCCTGGGGGGATGGGGAGTCTAGTCCAGCGGGTGGCCGGAGTTTCCTGCAGGGCCTGTGGGGACGTAGAACCGGGCACACCGGCCTGGGGGGATGGGGAGTCCAGCCCAGGGGGTGGTGGGAGTTTCCTGCAGGGACTGCGGGGATGCACAACCGGGCGCACCGGCCTGGGGGGATGGGGAGTCCTGCCCAGGGGGTGGTTGGAGTGTCCTGCAGGGACTGTGGGGAGGTAGATTCGGGCACACCGGCCTGGGGGGATGGGGAGTCCTGCCCAGGGGTTGGTCGGAGTGTCTTGCTGGGACTGCGGGGATGGACAACCGGGCCCACCGGTCTGGGGGGATGGGGAGTCCTGCCGAGGGGGTGGTCGGAGCGTCCTGCAGGGCCTGTGGGGACGTAGAACCGGGCACACCGGCTTGGGGGGACGGGGAGTCCTGCCCAGGGGGTGGTCGGAGCGTCCTGCCGGGCCTGTGGGGACGTAGAACCGGGCCCACCGGCCTGAGGGGATGGGGAGTCCTGCCCAGGGGGTGGTCGGAGCGTCCTGCAGGGCCTGTGGGGACGTAGAACCGGGCACACCGGCCTGGGGGGATGGGGACTCCAGCCCAGGGCGTGGTCGGAGTTTTCTGCAGGGCCTGCGGGGATGGACAACCGGGCCCACCGGCCTTGGGGGATGGGGAGTCCTGCCCAGGGGGTGGTCGGAGCGTCCTGCAGGGCCTGGGGACGTAGAACCGGGCAAACCGGCCTGGGGGGATGGGGAGTCCAGGAGGGGATGGTCGGAGATTCCTGCAGGGCCTGCGGGGATGGACAACCGGGCGCACCGGCCTGGGGGGATGGGGAGTCCTGCCCAGGGGGTGGTCGGAGTGTCCTGCAGGGACTGTGGGGAGGTAGATTCGGGCACACCGGCCTGGGGGGATGGGGAGTCCTGCCCAGGGGTTGGTCGGAGTGTCTTGCTGGGCCTGTGGGGACGTAGAACCGGGCACACCGGCCTGGGGGGATGGGGAGTCCTGCCCAAGGGTTGGTCGGAGTGTCCTGCTGGGCCTGTGGGGAGGTAGATTCGGGCACACGGCCCCGGGGGGACGGGGAGTCCTGCTGGGGGGGTGGTCGGAGTGTCTTGCAGGGCTCGTGGGGACGTAGAACCAGGCACACCGGCCTGGGGGGATAGGGAGTCCAGCCCAAGGGGTGGTCGGAGTTTCCTGCAGGGCTTGCGGGGATGGACAACCGGGCCCACCGGCCTGGGGGGATGGGGAGTCCTGCCCAAGGGGTGGTCGGAGCGTCCTGCAGGGCCTGTGGGGACGTAGAACCGGGCACACCGGCCTGGGGGGATGGGGAGTCCCGCCCAGGGGGTGGTCGGAGTTTCCTGCAGGGCCTGCGGGGATGGACAACCGGGCCCACCGGCCTGGGGGGACGGGGAGTCCTGCCCAGGGGGTGGTCGGAGCGTCCTGCAGGGCCTGTGGGGGCGTAGAACCGGGCACACTGGCTTGGGGGGACGGGGAGTCCAGCCCAGCGGGTGGCCGGAGTTTACCGCAGGGCCTGCGGGGATGGACAACCGGGCCCACCGGCCTGGGGGGATGGGGAGTCCAGCCCAGGGGGTGGTGGGAGTTTCCCGCAGGGCCTGCGGAGATGGACAACCGGGCCCAGGGGGCGGTCGGAGCGTCCTGCAGGGCCTGTGGGGACGTAGAACCGGGTACACCGGCCTGGGGGGATGGGGAGTCCTGCCCAGGGGGTGGTCGGAGTTTCCTGCAGGGCCTGCGGGGATGGACAACCGGGCCCACCGGCCTGGGGGGATGGGGAGTCCTGCCCAGGGGGTGGTCGGAGCGTCCTGCATGGCCTGTGGGGACGTAGAACCGGGCACACCGGCCTGGGGGGATGGGGAGTCCAGCCCAGGGGGTGGTCGGAGTGCATCGCTGGGCCTGTGGGGAGGTAGATTCGGGCACACCGGCCTTGGGGGACGGGGAGTTGTGCCCAGGGGGTGGTCGGAGCGTCCTGCAGGGCCTGTGGGGACGTAGAACCGGGCACACCGGCCTCGGGGGATGGGGAGTCCAGCCCAGGGGGTGGTCGGAGTTTCCTGCAGGGCCTGCGGGGATGGACAACCGGGCCCACCGGCCTGGGGGGATGGGGAGTCCTGCCCAGGGGGTGGTCGGAGTGTCCTGCAGGGCCTGTGGGGACGTAGAACCGGGCACACCGGCCTGGGGGGATGGGGAGTCCAGCCCAGGGGGTGGTCGGAGTTTCCTGCAGGTCCTGCGGGGATGGACAACCGGGCCCACCGGCCTGGGGGGACGGGGAGTCCTGCCCAGGGGGTGGTTGGAGCGTCCTGCAGGGCCTGTGGGGACGTAGAACCGGGCACACCGGCCTGGGGGGATGGGGAGTCCCGCCCAGGGGGTGGTCGGAGTTTCCTGCAGGGCCTGCGGGGATGGACAACCGGGCCCAACGGCCTGGGGGGACGGGGAGTCCTGCCCAGGGGGTGGTCGGAGCGTCCTGCAGGGCCTGTAGGGGCGTAGAACCGGGCACACTGGCCTGGGGGGATGGGGAGTCGAGTCCAGCGGGTGGCCGGAGTTTCCTGCAGGGCTTGTGGGGACGTAGAACCGGGCACACCGGCCTGGGGGGATGGGGAGTCCAGCCCAGGGGGTGGTGGGAGTTTCCTGCAGGGACTGCGGGGATGCACAACCGGGCGCACCGGCCTGGGGGGATGGGGAGTCCTGCCCAGGGGGTGGTTGGAGTGTCCTGCAGGGACTGTGGGGAGGTAGATTCGGGCACACCGGCCTGGGGGGATGGGGAGTCCTGCCCAGGGGTTGGTCGGAGTGTCTTGCTGGGCCTGCGGGGATGGACAACCGGGCCCACCGGCCTGGGGGGATGGGGAGTCCTGCCCAGGGGGTGGTCGGAGCCTCCTGCAGGGCCTGTGGGGACGTAGAACCGGGCACACCGGCCTGGGGGGATGGGGAGTCCTGCCGAGGGGGTGGTCGGAGCGTCCTGCAGGGCCTGTGGGGACGTAGAACCGGGCACACCGGCTTGGGGGGACGGGGAGTCCTGCCCAGGGGGTGGTCGGAGCGTCCTGCCGGGCCTGTGGGGACGTAGAACCGGGCCCACCGGCCTGAGGGGATGGGGAGTCCTGCCCAGGGGGTGGTCGGAGCGTCCTGCAGGGCCTGTCGGGACGTAGAACCGGGCACACCGGCCTGGGGGGATGGGGACTCCAGCCCAGGGCGTGGTCGGAGTTTTCTGCAGGGCCTGCGGGGATGGACAACCGGGCCCACCGGCCTTGGGGGATGGGGAGTCCTGCCCAGGGGGTGGTCGGAGCGTCCTGCAGGGCCTGGGGACGTAGAACCGGGCAAACCGGCCTGGGGGGATGGGGAGTCCAGGAGGGGGTGGTCGGAGATTCCTGCAGGGCCTGCGGGGATGGACAACCGGGCGCACCGGCCTGGGGGGATGGGGAGTCCTGCCCAGGGGGTGGTCGGAGTGTCCTGCAGGGACTGTGGGGAGGTAGATTCGGGCACACCGGCCTGGGGGGGTGGGGAGTCCTGCCCAGGGGTTGGTCGGAGTGTCTTGCTGGGCCTGTGGGGACGTAGAACCGGGCACACCGGCCTGGGGGGATGGGGACTCCAGCCCAGGGGGTGGTCGGAGTTTCCTGCAGGGCCTGCGGGGATGGACAACCGGGCCCACCGGACTGGGGGGATGGGGAGTCCTGCCCAGGGGGTGGTCGGAGTGTCCTGCAGGGCCTGTGGGGACGTAGAACCGGGCACACCGGTCCGGGGGGACGGGGAGTCCCGCCCAGGGGGTGGTCGGAGTTTTCCGCAGGGCCTGCGGGGATGGACAACCGGGCCCACCGGCCTGGGGGGACGGGGAGTCCTGCCCAGGGGGTGGTTGGAGCGTTCTGCAGGGCCTGTGGGGGCGTAGAACCGGGCACACCGGCCTGGGGGGACGGGGAGTCCAGCCAAGCGGGTGGCCGAAGTTTCCCGCAGGGCCTGCGGGGATGGACAACCGGGCCCACCGGCCTGGGGGGATGGGGAGTCCTGCCCAGGGGGTGGTCGGAGCGTCCTGCAGGGCCTGTGGGGACGTAGAACCGGGAACACCGGCCTGGGGGGATGGGGAGTCCAGCCCAGGGGGTGGTCGGAGTTTCCTGCAGGGCCTGCGGGGATGGACAACCGGGCCCACCAGCCTGGGGGGATGGGGAGTCTTGCCCAGGGGGTGGTCGGAGCGTCTTGCAGGGCCTGTGGGGACGTAGAACCGGGCACACCGGCCTGGGGGGATGGGGAGTCCAGCCCAGGGGGTGGTCGGAGTTTCCTGCAGGGCCTGCGGGGATGGACAACCGGGCCCACCGGCCTCGGGGGACGGGGAGTCCTGCCCAGGGGGTGGTCGGAGCGTCCTGCAGGGCCTGTGGGGGCGTAGAACCGGGCACACCGGCCTGGGGGGATGGGGAGTCCAGCCCAGGGGGTGGTCGGAGTTTCCTGCAGGGCTTGCGGGGATGGACAACCGGGCCCACCGGCCTGGGGGGATGGGGAGTCCTGCCCAGGGGGTGGTCGGAGCGTCCTGCAGGGCCTGTGGGGACGTAGAACCGGGCACACCGGCCTGGGGGGATGGGGAGTCCAGCCCAGGGGGTGGTCGGAGCGCCCTGCAGGGCCTGTGGGGACGTAGAACCGGGCGCACCGGCCTGGGGGGGACGGGGAGCCCAGCCCAGGGGCTGTTCGGAGCCTCCTGCCAGGCCAATGGGGGGCCACCTTCCTCAGACAACCGGGCGCACCGGCCTGGGGGGGACGGGGAGTCCTGCCCAGGGGGTGTTCGGAGCCTCCTGCCAGGCCAATGGGGGGCCATCTTCTTCAGAGAACCGGGCGCACCGGCCCGGGGGGGACGGGGAGTCCTGCCCAGGGGGTGTTCGGAGCCTCCTGCCAGGCCAATGGGGGGCCATCTTCTTCAGAGAACCGGGCGCACCGGCCCGGGGGGGACGGGGAGTCCTGCCCAGGGGGTGGTCGGAGTCTCCTGCCAGGCCAATGGGGGGCCAGTATCTTCAGAGAACCGGGCGCACCGGCCCGGGGGGGACGGGGAGTCCTGCCCAGGGGGTGTTCGGAGTCTCCTGCCAGGCCAAGGGGGGGCCATCTTCTTCAGAGAACCGGGCGCACCGGCCCGGGGGGGACGGGGAGTCCTGCCCAGGGGGTGGTCGGAGCGTCCTGCCGGGCCTGTGGGGACGTAGAACCGGGCCCACCGGCCTGAGGGGATGGGGAGTCCTGCCCAGGGGTTGGTCGGAGTGTCTTGCTGGGCCTGTGGGGACGTAGAACCGGGCACACCGGCCTGGGGGGATGGGGAGTCCAGCCCAGGGGGTGGTCGGAGTTTCCTGCAGGGCCTGCGGGGATGGGCAACCGGGCCCACCAGCCTTGGGGGATGGGGAGTCCTGCCCAGGGGGTGGTCGGAGCGTCCTGCAGGGCCTGTGGGGACGTAGAACCGGGCACACCGGCCTGGGGGGATGGGGAGTCCAGCCCAGGGGGTGGTCGGAGTTTCGTGCAGGGCCTGCGGGGATGGACAACCGGGCCCACCGGCCTGGGGGGACGGGGAGTCCTGCCCAGGGGGTGGTCGGAGCGTCCTGCAGGGCCTGTGGGGGCGTAGAACCGGGCACACCGGCCTGGGGGGATGGGGAGTCCAGCCCAGGGGGTGGTCGGAGTTTCCTGCAGGGCTTGCGGGGATGGACAACCGGGCCCACCGGCCTGGGGGGATGGGGAGTCCTGCCCAGGGGGCGGTCGGAGCGTCCTGCAGGGCCTGTGGGGACGTAGAACCGGGCACACCGGCCTGGGGGGATGGGGAGTCCAGCCCAGGGGGTGGTCGGAGCGCCCTGCAGGGCCTGTGGGGACGTAGAACCGGGCGCACCGGCCTGGGGGGGACGGGGAGCCCAGCCCAGGGGCTGTTCGGAGCCTCCTGCTAGGCCAATGGGGGGCCACCTTCCTCAGAGAACCGGGCGCACCGGCCCGGGGGGGACGGGGAGTCCTGCCCAGGGGGTGTTCGGAGCCTCCTGCCAAGCCAATGGGGGGCCATCTTCTTCAGAGAACCGGGCGCACCGCCCCGGGGGGGACGGGGAGTCCTGCCCAGGGGGTGTTCGGAGCCTCCTGCCAGGCCAATGGGGGGCCATCTTCTTCAGAGAACCGGGCGCACCGGCCCGGGGGGGACGGGGAGTCCTGCCCAAGGGGTGGTCGGAGCCTCCTGCCAGGCCAATGGGGGGCCAGTATCTTCGGAGAACCGGGCGGACCGGCCCGGGGGGGACGGGGAGTCCTGCCCAGGGGGTGGTCGGAGCGTCCTGCCGGGCCTGTGGGGACGTAGAACCGGGCCCACCGGCCTGAGGGGATGGGGAGTCCTGCCCAGGGGGTGGTCGGAGCGTCCTGCAGGGCCTGTGGGAACGTAGAACCGGGCACACCGGCTTGGGGGGATGGGGACTCCAGCCCAGGGGGTGGTCGGAGTTTTCTGCAGGGCCTGCGGGGATGGACAACCGGGCCCACCGGCCTTGGGGGATGGGGAGTCCTGCCCAGGGGGTGGTCGGAGCGTCCTGCAGGGCCTGGGACGTAGAACCGGGCAAACCGGCCTGGGGGGATGGGGAGTCCAGGAGGGGGTGGTCGGAGTTTCCTGCAGGGCCTGCGGGGATGGACAACCGGGCGCACCGGCCTGGGGGGATGGGGAGTCCTGCCCAGGGGGTGGTCGGAGTGTCCTGCAGGGACTGTGGGGAGGTAGATTCGGGCACACCGGCCTGGGGGGATGGGGAGTCCTGCCCAGGGGTTGGTCGGAGTGTCTTGCTGGGCCTGTGGGGACGTAGAACCGGGCACACCGGCCTGGGGGGATGGGGAGTCCAGCCCAGGGGGTGGTCGGAGTTTCCTGCAGGGCCTGCGGGGATGGACAACCGGGCCCACCGGACTGGGGGGATCGGGAGTCCTGCCCAGGGGGTGGTCGGAGTGTCCTGCAGGGCCTGTGGGGACGTAGAACCGGGCACAGCGGCCCGGGGGGATGGGGAGTCCCGCCCAGGGGGTGGCCGGAGTTTCTTGCAGGGCCTGCGGGGATGGACAACCGGGCCCACCGCCCTGGGGGGACGGGGAGTCCCGCCCAGGGGGTGGTTGGAGCGTCCTGCAGGGCCTGTGGGGGCGTAGAACCGGGCACACCGGCCTGGGGGGACGGGGAGTCCAGCCCAGCGGGTGGCCGGAGTTTCCCGCAGGGCCTGCGGGGATGGACAACCGGGCCCACCGGCCTGGGGGGATGGGGAGTCCTGCCCAGGGGGTGGTCGGAGCGTCCTGCAGGGCCTGTGGGGACGTAGAACCGGGCACACCGGCCTGGGGGGATGGGGAGTCCAGCCCAGGGGGTGGTCGGAGTTTCCTGCAGGGCCTGCGGGGATGGACAACCGGGCCCACCGGCCTGGGGGGACGGGGAGTCCTGCCCAGGGGGTGGTCGGAGCGTCCTGCAGGGCCTGTGGGGGCGTAGAACCGGGCACACCGGCCTGGGGGGATGGGGAGTCCAGCCCAGGGGGTGGTCGGAGTTTCCTGCAGGGCCTACGGGGATGGACAACCGGGCCCACCGGCCTGGGGGGATGGGGAGTCCTGCCCAGGGGGTGGTCGGAGCGTCCTGCAGGGCCTGTGGGGACGTAGAACCGGGCACACCGGCCTGGGGGGATGGGGAGTCCAGCCCAGGGGGTGGTCGGAGTTTCCTGCAGGGCCTGCGGGGATGGACAACCGGGCCCACCGGCCTGGGGGGACGGGGAGTTGTGCCCAGGGGGTGGTCGGAGCGTCCTGCAGGGCCTGTGGGGACGTAGAACCGGGCACACCGGCCTCGGGGGATGGGGAGTCCAGCCCAGGGGGTGGTCGGAGTTTCCTGCAGGGCCTGCGGGGATGGACAACCGGGCCCACCGGCCTGGGGGGATGGGGAGTCCTGCCCAGGGGGTGGTCTCAGTGTCCTGCAGGGCCTGTGGGGACGTAGAACCGGGCACACCGGCCTGGGGGGATGGGGAGTCCAGCCCAGGGGGTGGTCGGAGTTTCCTGCAGGTCCTGCGGGGATGGACAACCGGGCCCACCGGCCTGGGGGGACGGGGAGTCCTGCCCAGGGGGTGGTTGGAGCGTCCTGCAGGGCCTGTGGGGACGTAGAACCGGGCACACCGGCCTGGGGGGATGGGGAGTCCCGCCCAGGGGGTGGTCGGAGTTTCCTGCAGGGCCTGCGGGGATGGACAACCGGGCCCAACGGCCTGGGGGGACGGGGAGTCCTGCCCAGGGGGTGGTCGGAGCGTCCTGCAGGGCCTGTAGGGGCGTAGAACCGGGCACACTGGCCTGGGGGGATGGGGAGTCGAGTCCAGCGGGTGGCCGGAGTTTCCTGCAGGGCTTGTGGGGACGTAGAACCGGGCACACCGGCCTGGGGGGATGGGGAGTCCAGCCCAGGGGGTGGTGGGAGTTTCCTGCAGGGACTGCGGGGATGCACAACCGGGCGCACCGGCCTGGGGGGATGGGGAGTCCTGCCCAGGGGGTGGTTGGAGTGTCCTGCAGGGACTGTGGGGAGGTAGATTCGGGCACACCGGCCTGGGGGGATGGGGAGTCCTGCCCAGGGGTTGGTCGGAGTGTCTTGCTGGGCCTGCGGGGATGGACAACCGGGCCCACCGGCCTGGGGGGATGGGGAGTCCTGCCCAGGGGGTGGTCGGAGCCTCCTGCAGGGCCTGTGGGGACGTAGAACCGGGCACACCGGCCTGGGGGGATGGGGAGTCCTGCCGAGGGGGTGGTCGGAGCGTCCTGCAGGGCCTGTGGGGACGTAGAACCGGGCACACCGGCTTGGGGGGACGGGGAGTCCTGCCCAGGGGGTGGTCGGAGCGTCCTGCCGGGCCTGTGGGGACGTAGAACCGGGCCCACCGGCCTGAGGGGATGGGGAGTCCTGCCCAGGGGGTGGTCGGAGCGTCCTGCAGGGCCTGTCGGGACGTAGAACCGGGCACACCGGCCTGGGGGGATGGGGACTCCAGCCCAGGGCGTGGTCGGAGTTTTCTGCAGGGCCTGCGGGGATGGACAACCGGGCCCACCGGCCTTGGGGGATGGGGAGTCCTGCCCAGGGGGTGGTCGGAGCGTCCTGCAGGGCCTGGGGACGTAGAACCGGGCAAACCGGCCTGGGGGGATGGGGAGTCCAGGAGGGGGTGGTCGGAGATTCCTGCAGGGCCTGCGGGGATGGACAACCGGGCGCACCGGCCTGGGGGGATGGGGAGTCCTGCCCAGGGGGTGGTCGGAGTGTCCTGCAGGGACTGTGGGGAGGTAGATTCGGGCACACCGGCCTGGGGGGATGGGGAGTCCTGCCCAGGGGTTGGTCGGAGTGTCTTGCTGGGCCTGTGGGGACGTAGAACCGGGCACACCGGCCTGGGGGGATGGGGACTCCAGCCCAGGGGGTGGTCGGAGTTTCCTGCAGGGCCTGCGGGGATGGACAACCGGGCCCACCGGCCTGGGGGGACGGGGAGTCCTGCCCAGGGGGTGGTCGGAGCGTCCTGCAGGGCCTGTGGGGGCGTAGAACCGGGCACACCGGCCTGGGGGGATGGGGAGTCCAGCCCAGGGGGTGGTCGGAGTTTCCTGCAGGGCCTACGGGGATGGACAACCGGGCCCACCGGCCTGGGGGGATGGGGAGTCCTGCCCAGGGGGTGGTCGGAGCGTCCTGCAGGGCCTGTGGGGACGTAGAACCGGGCACACCGGCCTGGGGGGATGGGGAGTCCAGCCCAGGGGGTGGTCGGAGTTTCCTGCAGGGCCTGCGGGGATGGACAACCGGGCCCACCGGCCTGGGGGGACGGGGAGTTGTGCCCAGGGGGTGGTCGGAGCGTCCTGCAGGGCCTGTGGGGACGTAGAACCGGGCACACCGGCCTCGGGGGATGGGGAGTCCAGCCCAGGGGGTGGTCGGAGTTTTCTGCAGGGCCTGCGGGGATGGACAACCGGGCCCACCGGCCTGGGGGGATGGGGAGTCCTGCCCAGGGGGTGGTCTCAGTGTCCTGCAGGGCCTGTGGGGACGTAGAACCGGGCACACCGGCCTGGGGGGATGGGGAGTCCAGCCCAGGGGGTGGTCGGAGTTTCCTGCAGGTCCTGCGGGGATGGACAACCGGGCCCACCGGCCTGGGGGGACGGGGAGTCCTGCCCAGGGGGTGGTTGGAGCGTCCTGCAGGGCCTGTGGGGACGTAGAACCGGGCACACCGGCCTGGGGGGATGGGGAGTCCCGCCCAGGGGGTGGTCGGAGTTTCCTGCAGGGCCTGCGGGGATGGACAACCGGGCCCAACGGCCTGGGGGGACGGGGAGTCCTGCCCAGGGGGTGGTCGGAGCGTCCTGCAGGGCCTGTAGGGGCGTAGAACCGGGCACACTGGCCTGGGGGGATGGGGAGTCGAGTCCAGCGGGTGGCCGGAGTTTCCTGCAGGGCTTGTGGGGACGTAGAACCGGGCACACCGGCCTGGGGGGATGGGGAGTCCAGCCCAGGGGGTGGTGGGAGTTTCCTGCAGGGACTGCGGGGATGCACAACCGGGCGCACCGGCCTGGGGGGATGGGGAGTCCTGCCCAGGGGGTGGTTGGAGTGTCCTGCAGGGACTGTGGGGAGGTAGATTCGGGCACACCGGCCTGGGGGGATGGGGAGTCCTGCCCAGGGGTTGGTCGGAGTGTCTTGCTGGGCCTGCGGGGATGGACAACCGGGCCCACCGGCCTGGGGGGATGGGGAGTCCTGCCCAGGGGGTGGTCGGAGCCTCCTGCAGGGCCTGTGGGGACGTAGAACCGGGCACACCGGCCTGGGGGGATGGGGAGTCCTGCCGAGGGGGTGGTCGGAGCGTCCTGCAGGGCCTGTGGGGACGTAGAACCGGGCACACCGGCTTGGGGGGACGGGGAGTCCTGCCCAGGGGGTGGTCGGAGCGTCCTGCCGGGCCTGTGGGGACGTAGAACCGGGCCCACCGGCCTGAGGGGATGGGGAGTCCTGCCCAGGGGGTGGTCGGAGCGTCCTGCAGGGCCTGTCGGGACGTAGAACCGGGCACACCGGCCTGGGGGGATGGGGACTCCAGCCCAGGGCGTGGTCGGAGTTTTCTGCAGGGCCTGCGGGGATGGACAACCGGGCCCACCGGCCTTGGGGGATGGGGAGTCCTGCCCAGGGGGTGGTCGGAGCGTCCTGCAGGGCCTGGGGACGTAGAACCGGGCAAACCGGCCTGGGGGGATGGGGAGTCCAGGAGGGGGTGGTCGGAGATTCCTGCAGGGCCTGCGGGGATGGACAACCGGGCGCACCGGCCTGGGGGGATGGGGAGTCCTGCCCAGGGGGTGGTCGGAGTGTCCTGCAGGGACTGTGGGGAGGTAGATTCGGGCACACCGGCCTGGGGGGATGGGGAGTCCTGCCCAGGGGTTGGTCGGAGTGTCTTGCTGGGCCTGTGGGGACGTAGAACCGGGCACACCGGCCTGGGGGGATGGGGACTCCAGCCCAGGGGGTGGTCGGAGTTTCCTGCAGGGCCTGCGGGGATGGACAACCGGGCCCACCGGACTGGGGGGATGGGGAGTCCTGCCCAGGGGGTGGTCGGAGTGTCCTCCAGGGCCTGTGGGGACGTAGAACCGGGCACACCGGTCCGGGGGGACGGGGAGTCCCGCCCAGGGGGTGGTCGGAGTTTTCCGCAGGGCCTGCGGGGATGGACAACCGGGCCCACCGGCCTGGGGGGACGGGGAGTCCTGCCCAGGGGGTGGTTGGAGCGTTCTGCAGGGCCTGTGGGGGCGTAGAACCGGGCACACCGGCCTGGGGGGACGGGGAGTCCAGCCAAGCGGGTGGCCGAAGTTTCCCGCAGGGCCTGCGGGGATGGACAACCGGGCCCACCGGCCTGGGGGGATGGGGAGTCCTGCCCAGGGGGTGGTCGGAGCGTCCTGCAGGGCCTGTGGGGACGTAGAACCGGGAACACCGGCCTGGGGGGATGGGGAGTCCAGCCCAGGGGGTGGTCGGAGTTTCCTGCAGGGCCTGCGGGGATGGACAACCGGGCCCACCAGCCTGGGGGGATGGGGAGTCTTGCCCAGGGGGTGGTCGGAGCGTCTTGCAGGGCCTGTGGGGACGTAGAACCGGGCACACCGGCCTGGGGGGATGGGGAGTCCAGCCCAGGGGGTGGTCGGAGTTTCCTGCAGGGCCTGCGGGGATGGACAACCGGGCCCACCGGCCTCGGGGGACGGGGAGTCCTGCCCAGGGGGTGGTCGGAGCGTCCTGCAGGGCCTGTGGGGGCGTAGAACCGGGCACACCGGCCTGGGGGGATGGGGAGTCCAGCCCAGGGGGTGGTCGGAGTTTCCTGCAGGGCTTGCGGGGATGGACAACCGGGCCCACCGGCCTGGGGGGATGGGGAGTCCTGCCCAGGGGGTGGTCGGAGCGTCCTGCAGGGCCTGTGGGGACGTAGAACCGGGCACACCGGCCTGGGGGGATGGGGAGTCCAGCCCAGGGGGTGGTCGGAGCGCCCTGCAGGGCCTGTGGGGACGTAGAACCGGGCGCACCGGCCTGGGGGGGACGGGGAGCCCAGCCCAGGGGCTGTTCGGAGCCTCCTGCCAGGCCAATGGGGGGCCACCTTCCTCAGACAACCGGGCGCACCGGCCTGGGGGGGACGGGGAGTCCTGCCCAGGGGGTGTTCGGAGCCTCCTGCCAGGCCAATTGGGGGCCATCTTCTTCAGAGAACCGGGCGCACCGGCCCGGGGGGGACGGGGAGTCCTGCCCAGGGGGTGTTCGGAGCCTCCTGCCAGGCCAATGGGGGGCCATCTTCTTCAGAGAACCGGGCGCACCGGCCCGGGGGGGACGGGGAGTCCTGCCCAGGGGGTGGTCGGAGTCTCCTGCCAGGCCAATGGGGGGCCAGTATCTTCAGAGAACCGGGCGCACCGGCCCGGGGGGGACGGGGAGTCCTGCCCAGGGGGTGTTCGGAGTCTCCTGCCAGGCCAAGGGGGGGCCATCTTCTTCAGAGAACCGGGCGCACCGGCCCGGGGGGGACGGGGAGTCCTGCCCAGGGGGTGGTCGGAGCGTCCTGCCGGGCCTGTGGGGACGTAGAACCGGGCCCACCGGCCTGAGGGGATGGGGAGTCCTGCCCAGGGGTTGGTCGGAGTGTCTTGCTGGGCCTGTGGGGACGTAGAACCGGGCACACCGGCCTGGGGGGATGGGGAGTCCAGCCCGGGGGGTGGTCGGAGTTTCCTGCAGGGCCTGCGGGGATGGGCAACCGGGCCCACCAGCCTTGGGGGATGGGGAGTCCTGCCCAGGGGGTGGTCGGAGCGTCCTGCAGGGCCTGTGGGGACGTAGAACCGGGCACACCGGCCTGGGGGGATGGGGAGTCCAGCCCAGGGGGTGGTCGGAGTTTCGTGCAGGGCCTGCGGGGATGGACAACCGGGCCCACCGGCCTGGGGGGACGGGGAGTCCTGCCCAGGGGGTGGTCGGAGCGTCCTGCAGGGCCTGTGGGGGCGTAGAACCGGGCACACCGGCCTGGGGGGATGGGGAGTCCAGCCCAGGGGGTGGTCGGAGTTTCCTGCAGGGCTTGCGGGGATGGACAACCGGGCCCACCGGCCTGGGGGGATGGGGAGTCCTGCCCAGGGGGCGGTCGGAGCGTCCTGCAGGGCCTGTGGGGACGTAGAACCGGGCACACCGGCCTGGGGGGATGGGGAGTCCAGCCCAGGGGGTGGTCGGAGCGCCCTGCAGAGCCTGTGGGGACGTAGAACCGGGCGCACCGGCCTGGGGGGGACGGGGAGCCCAGCCCAGGGGCTGTTCGGAGCCTCCTGCCAGGCCAATGGGGGGCCACCTTCCTCAGAGAACCGGGCGCACCGGCCCGGGGGGGACGGGGAGTCCTGCCCAGGGGGTGTTCGGAGCCTCCTGCCAAGCCAATGGGGGGCCATCTTCTTCAGAGAACCGGGCGCACCGGCCCGGGGGGGACGGGGAGTCCTGCCCAAGGGGTGGTCGGAGCCTCCTGCCAGGCCAATGGGGGGCCAGTATCTTCGGAGAACCGGGCGCACCGGCCCGGGGGGGACGGGGAGTCCTGCCCAGGGGGTGTTCGGAGTCTCCTGCCAGGCCAAGGGGGGGCCATCTTCTTCAGAGAACCGGGCGCACCGGCCCGGGGGGGACGGGGAGTCCTGCCCAGGGGGTGGTCGGAGCGTCCTGCCGGGCCTGTGGGGACGTAGAACCGGGCCCACCGGCCTGAGGGGATGGGGAGTCCTGCCCAGGGGGTGGTCGGAGCGTCCTGCAGGGCCTGTGGGAACGTAGAACCGGGCACACCGGCTTGGGGGGATGGGGACTCCAGCCCAGGGGGTGGTCGGAGTTTTCTGCAGGGCCTGCGGGGATGGACAACCGGGCCCACCGGCCTTGGGGGATGGGGAGTCCTGCCCAGGGGGTGGTCGGAGCGTCCTGCAGGGCCTGGGGACGTAGAACCGGGCAAACCGGCCTGGGGGGATGGGGAGTCCAGGAGGGGGTGGTCGGAGTTTCCTGCAGGGCCTGCGGGGATGGACAACCGGGCGCACCGGCCTGGGGGGATGGGGAGTCCTGCCCAGGGGGTGGTCGGAGTGTCCTGCAGGGACTGTGGGGAGGTAGATTCGGGCACACCGGCCTGGGGGGATGGGGAGTCCTGCCCAGGGGTTGGTCGGAGTGTCTTGCTGGGCCTGTGGGGACGTAGAACCGGGCACACCGGCCTGGGGGGATGGGGAGTCCAGCCCAGGGGGTGGTCGGAGTTTCCTGCAGGGCCTGCGGGGATGGACAACCGGGCCCACCGGACTGGGGGGATCGGGAGTCCTGCCCAGGGGGTGGTCGGAGTGTCCTGCAGGGCCTGTGGGGACGTAGAACCGGGCACAGCGGCCCGGGGGGATGGGGAGTCCCGCCCAGGGGGTGGCCGGAGTTTCTTGCAGGGCCTGCGGGGATGGACAACCGGGCCCACCGCCCTGGGGGGACGGGGAGTCCCGCCCAGGGGGTGGTTGGAGCGTCCTGCAGGGCCTGTGGGGGCGTAGAACCGGGCACACCGGCCTGGGGGGACGGGGAGTCCAGCCCAGCGGGTGGCCGGAGTTTCCCGCAGGGCCTGCGGGGATGGACAACCGGGCCCACCGGCCTGGGGGGATGGGGAGTCCTGCCCAGGGGGTGGTCGGAGCGTTCTGCAGGGCCTGTGGGGACGTAGAACCGGGCACACCGGCCTGGGGGGATGGGGAGTCCAGCCCAGGGGGTGGTCGGAGTTTCCTGCAGGGCCTGCGGGGATGGACAACCGGGCCCACCGGCCTGGGGGGACGGGGAGTCCTGCCCAGGGGGTGGTCGGAGCGTCCTGCAGGGCCTGTGGGGGCGTAGAACCGGGCACACCGGCCTGGGGGGATGGGGAGTCCAGCCCAGGGGGTGGTCGGAGTTTCCTGCAGGGCCTACGGGGATGGACAACCGGGCCCACCGGCCTGGGGGGATGGGGAGTCCTGCCCAGGGGGTGGTCGGAGCGTCCTGCAGGGCGTGTGGGGACGTAGAACCGGGCACACCGGCCTGGGGGGATGGGGAGTCCAACCGAGGGGGTGGTCGGAGCGCCCTGCAGGGCCTGTGGGGACGTAGAACCGGGGGATGGGGAGTCCAGCCGAGGGGGTGGTCGGAGCCTCCTGGCAGGCCAATGGGGGGCCACCTTCCTCAGAGAACCGGGCGCACCGGCCTGGCGGGGACGGGGAGTCCTGCCCAGGGGGTGTTCGGAGCCTCCTGCCAAGCCAATGGGGGGCCATCTTCTTCAGAGAACCGGGCGCACCGGCCCGGGGGGGACGGGGAGTCCTGCCCAGGGGGTGTTCGGAGCCTCCTGCCAGGCCAATGGGGGGCCATCTTCTTCAGAGAACCGGGCGCACCGGCCCGGGGGGGACGGGGAGTCCTGCCCAGGGGGTGGTCGGAGCCTCCTGCCACGCCAATGGGGGGCCAGTATCTTCGGAGAACCGGGCGCACCGGCCCGGGGGGGACGGGGAGTCCTGCCCAGGGGGTGTTCGGAGTCTCCTGCCAGGCCAAGGGGGGGCCATCTTCTTCAGAGAACCGGGCGCACCGGCCCGGGGGGGACGGGGAGTCCTGCCCAGGGGGTGTTCGGAGTCTCCTGCCAGGCCACTGGGGGGCCATCTTCTTCTGAGAACCGGGCGCACCGGCCCGGGGGGGACGGGGAGTCCTGCCCAGGGGGTGTTAGGAGTCTCCTGCCAGGCCAAGGGGGGGCCATCTTCTTCAGAGAACCGGGCGCACCGGCCCGGGGGGGACGGGGAGTCCAGCCCAGGGGGTGTTTGGAGTCTCCTGCCAGGCCAATGGGGGGCCATCTTCTTCAGAGAACCGGGCGCACCGGCCTGGGGGGGACGGGGAGTCCTGCCCAGGGGGTGTTCGGAGTCTCCTGCCAGGCCAATGGGGGGCCATCTTCTTCAGAGAACCGGGCGCACCATCCCGGGGGGGACGGGGAGTCCTGCCCAGGGGGTGTTTGGAGTCTCCTGCCAGGCCAAGGGGGGGCCATCTTCCTCAGAGGACCGGGCGCACCGCCCCGGGGGGGACGGGGAGTCCTGCCCAGGGGGCGTTCGGAGTCTCCCGCCAGGCCAAAGGGGGGGGCCATCTTCTTCAGAGAACCGGGCGCACCGGCCCGGGGGGGACGGGGAGTCCTGCCCAGGGGGTGTTCGGAGTCTCCTGCCAGGCCAATGGGGGGCCATCTTCTTCAGAGAACCGGGCGCGCCGGCCCGGGGGGGACGGGGAGTCCTGCCCAGGGGGTGTTCGGAGTCTCCTGCCAGGCCAACGGGGGGCCATCTTCTTCAGAGAACCGGGCGCACCGGCCCGGGGGGAACGGGAAGTCCTGCCCAGGGGGTGTTCGGAGTCTCCTGCGAGGCCAAGGGGGGGCCATCTTCGTCAGAGAACCGGGCGCACCGGCCCGGGGGGGACGGGGAGTCCTGCCCAGGGGGTGTTCGGAGTCTCCTGCCAGGCCAATGGGGGGCCATCTTCTTCAGAGAACCGGGCGCACCGGCCCGGGGGGGACGGGGAGTCCTGCCCAGGGGGTGTTCGGAGCCTCCTGCCAGGCTAATGGGGGGCCAGTATCTTCGGAGAACCGGGCGCAACGGCCCGGGGGGGACGGGGAGTCCTGCCCAGGGGGTGTTCGGAGTCTCCTGCCAGGCCAAGGGGGGGCCATCTTCTTCAGAGAACCGGTCGCACCGGCCCGGGGGGGACGGGGAGTCCAGCCCAGGGGGTGTTTGGAGTCTCCTGCCAGGCCAATGGGGGGCCATCTTCTTCAGAGAACCGGGCGCACCGGCCTGGGGGGGACGGGGAGTCCTGCCCAGGGGGTGTTCGGAGTCTCCTGCCAGGCCAATGGGGGGCCATCTTCTTCAGAGAACCGGGCGCACCGGCCCGGGGGGGACGGGGAGTCCTGCCCAGGGGGTGTTCGGAGTCTCCTGCCAGGCCAACGGGGGGCCATCTTCTTCAGAGAACCGGGCGCACCGGCCCGGGGGGGACGGGAAGTCCTGCCCAGGGGGTGTTCGGAGTCTCTTGCGAGGCCAAGGGGGGGCCATCTTCGTCAGAGAACCGGGCGCACCGGCCCGGGGGGGACGGGGAGTCCTGCCCAGGGGGTGTTCGGAGTCTCCTGCCAGGCCAAGGGGGGGGCATCTTCGTCAGAGAACCGGGCGCACCGGCCCGGGGGGGACGGGGAGTCCTGCCCAGGGGGTGTTCGGAGTCTCCTGCCAGGCCAATGGGGGGCCATCTTCTTCAGAGAACCGGGCGCACCGGCCCGGGGGGGACGGGGAGTCCTGCCCAGGGGGTGTTCGGAGTCTCCTGCCAGGCCAATGGGGGGCCATCTTCTTCTGAGAACCGGGCGCACCGGCCCGGGGGGGACGGGGAGTCCTGCCCAGGGGGTGTTCGGAGTCTCCTGCCAGGCCAAGGGGGGGCCATCTTCTTCAGAGAACCGGTCGCACCGGCCCGGGGGGGACGGGGAGTCCAGCCCAGGGGGTGTTTGGAGTCTCCTGCCAGGCCAATGGGGGGCCATCTTCTTCAGAGAACCGGGCGCACCGGCCTGGGGGGGACGGGGAGTCCTGCCCAGGGGGTGTTCGGAGTCTCCTGCCAGGCCAATGGGGGGCCATCTTCTTCAGAGAACCGGGCGCACCGGCCCGGGGGGGACGGGGAGTCCTGCCCAGGGGGTGTTCGGAGTCTCCTGTCAGGCCAAGGGGGGGCTATCTTCCTCAGAGAACCGGGCGCACCGGCCCGGGGGGGGACGGGGAGTCCTGCCCAGGGGGTGTTCGGAGTCTCCTGCCAGGCCAATGGGGGGCCATCTTCCTGAGAGGACCGGGCGCACCGGCCCGGGGGGGACGGGGAGTCCTGCCCAGGGGGCGTTCGGAGTCTCCCGCCAGGCCAAAGGGGGGGGCCATCTTCTTCAGAGAACTGGGCGCACCGGCCCGGGGGGGACGGGGAGTCCTGCCCAGGGGGTGTTCGGAGTCTCCTGCCAGGCCAAGGGGGGGCCGTCTTCTTCAGAGTACCGGGCGCACCGGCCCGGGGGGGACGGGGAGTCTTGCCCAGGGGGTGTTCGGAGTCTCCTGCCAGGCCAATGGGGGGCCATCTTCTTTAGAGAACCGGGCGCACCGGCCCGGGGGGGACGGGGAGTCCTGCCCAGGGGGTGTTCGGAGTCTCCTGCCAGGCCAACGGGGGGCCATCTTCTTCAGAGAACCGGGCGCACCGGCCCGGTGGGGACGGGAAGTCCTGCCCAGGGGGTGTTCGGAGTCTCCTGCCAGGCCAAGGGGGGGCCATCTTCGTCAGAGAACCGGGCGCACCGGCCCGGGGGGGACGGGGAGTCCTGCCCAGGGGGTGTTCGGAGTCTCCTGCAGGCCAATGGGGGGCCATCTTCTTCAGAGAACCGGGCGCACCGGCCCGGGGGGGACGGGGAGTGCTGCCCAGGGGGTGTTCGAAGTCTCTTGCCAGGCCAATGGGGGGGCCATCTTCTTCAGAGAACCGGGCGCACCGGTCTGGGGGGGACGGGGATTCCTGCCCAGGGGGTGTTCGGAGTCTCCTGCCAGGCCAACGGGGGGCCATCTTCTTCAGAGAACCGGGCGCACCGGACCGGGGGGGACGGGAAGTCCTGCCCAGGGGGTGTTCGGAGTCTCCTGCGAGGCCAAGGGGGGGCCATCTTCGTCAGAGAACCGGGCGCACCGGCCCGGGGGGGACGGGGAGTCGTGCCCAGGGGGTGTTCGGAGTCTCCTGCCAGGCCAATGGGCTGCCATCTTCTTCAGAGAACCGGGCGCACCGGCCCGGGGGGGACGGGGAGTCCTGCCCAGGGGGTGTTCGGAGTCTCCTGCTAGGCCAATGGGGGGCCATCTTCTTCAGAGAACCGGGCGCACCGGCCTGGGGGGGACGGGGAGTCCAGCCCAGGGGGTGTTCGGAGTCTCCTGCCAGGCCAATGGGGGGCCATCTTCTTCAGAGAACCGGGCGCACCGGCCCGGGGGGGACAGGGAGTCCTGCCCAGGGGGTGTTCGGAGTCTCCTACCAGGCCAAGGGGGGGCCATCTTCTTCAGAGAACCGGGCGCACCGGCCTGGGGGGGACGGGGAGCCCAGCCGAGGGGGTGTTCGGAGTCTCCTGCCAGGCCTGTGGGTACTCCCTCCTACCTCTTAGCAGCAGCAGGCAAGTAAGCAGGCAGTACCGGGGGTCATAACCCCGGGGTAACAGTATCTGGGACTCAACGTGAGTCCTCTTAACCAGGAACAACCCCAAACACCGCCGGGGCCTAACTCCCGAACGTAACGGTGTTTGGGGCCCCCGTGGGCCTCATGAGCCCACGAATCGTACTGAGGCGTGGCTACCAGCACTTAAAGTCTGGCCCGCCATACCCATTTCTGGGCTCGCCTCAGTACGGCCGGTCGAGTCCGGCTCTGGGGGTTGCGCACTAAACTGGCCCCGGGGGGGGGGCATTTACCCTGTTAAGCATTAGTTACGGCAGTAGGCACTATTCATTACGTTAGGGAATTACTCAGCGCATTTGTTTACCCCGCAGACATGCCCCCTCCAGTGGTGCGCTCACCTTTGGGGCTGCCTTTGGGGGATCGGGGGCTGTTACCCCTCCCGGACGCCCTCCCTGGTGTTGGCGCCGGGGTGGTGGCCGGGGGGCCTTATACCGTACCTAAAGGATGTTGGATACCGATACCGGGGCGTCCAACCGGACGGGGACAGGGACTGATTCTCCGGGCATTGCCATTTGGCTTACAATCGACTGACCCATATTCGACGGCTGTTGGTATGGAAGCCTGCTCCACTCCAGCCCTCAACCACTCAGGCCAGCTTCATATTCCTCCACATACTCTCGCACATGTTGCAGGGCGGGGGGTCGTTGTTGGGGCCCCCCGCGCATGTCCGCGCCACTGGCCATCCTCTCCTCCCAGGCACCGCGCCTCTGCTAGGGCGGGGGCCCCTCAAATGCACCCTCCAGGGCCCTTTCCACCTGCACACCTGGACGCTTGCCATGGAGACCCCGCATTGGAGCCTCCTCGTCGGCGCGCGCGGGCCCAGTTGTTCACGCGGCCGGCCGCCGATGCGGG